>VWZZ01007447.1:12122-24697 GCA_013399095.1 Psophia crepitans | reverse complement strand
TGATTGATGCTCGCCTGGACATGAGCCGACAGTGTGCCCAGGTGGCCAAGAAGGCCAACGGCATCCTGGCCTATATCAGGAATAGTGTAGCCAGCAGGAGCAGGGAGGTGATCGTCCCCCTGTACTCAGCCCTGGTGAAGTCGCACCTCGAGTGCTGTGTCCAGTTTTGGGTCCCTCACCACAAGAAAGACACAGAGGCCCTGGAGCGTATCCAGAGAAGGGCAACAAAGCTGGTGAAGGATCTGGAGCACAAGTCTTCTGAGGAGCGGCTGAAGGAACTGGGCTTGTTTAGTCTGGAGAAAAGGAGGCTCAGGGCAGACCTTATTGCCCTCTACAACTACCTGAAAGGGAGTTGTGGCGAGCTGGGGGTCAGCCTCTTCTCACAGATAACTAGTGACAGGACAAGGGGGAACGGCTGCAAGTTGTGCCAAGGGAGGTTTAGGTTGGAGGTGAGGAGAAATTTCTTCTCAGAAAGGGTTGTTGGGCATTGGAACGGGTTGCCCAGGGAGGTGGTGGAGTCACCGTCCCTGCGGGTATTTAAGGCAAGGTTAGACTTGGTACTGAAGGACATGGTTTAGTGGGTAATAAGTGATAGGGGGACAGTTGGACTGGATCATCCTCGAGGCCTTCTCCAACCTTAATGATTCTATGACTCTATGACCTACAGTTTTTTGAATCTGGCCTAAGTGGTCTTCAATGTCCAGTCCAAGTCTGAAGGAAAACAGGGAAAAAAACTTCTCTTCTACTCAAAGTCCTGGGTAAAGAATCATGTCAGAAAACCCTCTTCTATCACACACTGTAATCTTCAATAAGTCTGATATACTTGCAAAACATTTTTTTTCTCATGAACTTATGTTCTGCCACATTATTTCTTAAAAAATAATAACCAACATTGTTCTTTGATCAACAAATGCAGTGCAATACACAATCTGCTTGCTCTAGGTCTCAAGAAATCAACTTTCTCACCTCTGAGAAGTGTTCCTCTTTCTTATCTTTCCTTAGATGATTTTATTTTGTCTTTATTTTGTACTGTAGTGAAAGTACAAAAGGAAAAACAGTTTATGAGTGGCAATTATATAGATTGCAACAGCTATATTTTCCATTACCATCTGGCTTCTCTTATCCTTATAAGTTAGACAGTAGAAAGATAAGCAACAGAATTAAAATGAATAAATCTTTTGTTGATCTTCAGAAAAAATAATGATTGTATCATTATGAAAATGGTGCTTCTTTTCAAAATGTCACACATAATTGTGCATAGCCAGAGTTAAATGAACCAGTAAATGGATTGGCGTTAATAATTATATTGGATATGCATGCAATTTCAAGTATTAACTAATAAAAATGATTGATAATTTTTAGATAATTGCATTTAAGAATATGAAAGAAGTTTTAACAAAATGTGACTTGTAGCTTTTTAGAGAAGTTAATTAAATACTTGTTAAACATAATAATAATTTATTATATCACTGGTGTTTTATGAATAAAATAAAATAAAAAGGGAATAATCTACGATTTTTATAGTGCTGGAGTGTCACAGGCCTGTAAACATAAATCTCAAACCCTTATGATCGTTCTTGTCTTCTGTCCTTACTCTCAATCTGATTCCGGAAATTCTTTATGCTTTTTCATTCATTAATCTACAGTGGCAGTTATGCCTTTACTTCTCATTACAGGCTTATTGGTTTAAAAGTAAAATAAAATAAGGAAAAATATAATAGTGAAATAAAAATATAGTAGTGCAGGGAGATGGGCCTTCGGAAAGCATCAGACGACTCAATATGAGTTAGCTGAAGCAGACATTTATTGCTCTTTGTTCCAAGTTTATATATTGTTAAAGGTGGTTACACGCGGCACAACACAAGTACTTGCCCAGCAATCATTGGCCAAGGCATTCTGTCCCCACACCTCTGCTGTTCCATCACTGATTAACACCACCTGTTCACGGGCCCCCTGTGACTGGTCACAGTGCAGGTGCAGCACCCTGTTTTTGATTAAAGCTTCCTCTTAGTTAGATAACTTTGGGGCCTTGTTGTTTTTCACTAAACTTTGGAGGTCATTCCCAGGCTCCTAAAAAACAGCCTGTCCTTCAGATTTAATTTCACACAAACCCCCAACATAGTAGAATTAGAAAGTATTTTCAAGACTCTCAACCTTTAAGATTTACCTGAGATACTTAAAAAAGAAGATGAAACTTTTTACATTGCAATAAACAAAATCATTGCTTTTAACTTGATTTGTTAGGAGCTATTAAGGATTCATCTCAGTTATGTCAATTACTGAACTAATTATTACCTCAAATAATGTCTTTGCTTTTCAGGGACTGTGGAATGTTTCTAACAACACTTCCAAAATAAGGAGGGAAGGGTATGTTCTTTATAGTTCCAAATTCACAATTAAATTCCTAAAAATGCAAAGATAAACCTCCAAAATCTTTTTACAAACCATTGTAGTAAGCTTCTATATATCTATAAAAAAGAGGGCAAAAGAGCCTTTCCCACAAGAAACTTGAAAAAAATAAACGTCTCCCTTACTAGCTTTCTTTGGCATATTAGTGATTTAAAACACCATAGTTTTCAAGACGAGGCAAGACTTGGGAATTTTCCCCACCAGAATTTGATATTGGTTAATCACAAATGAAAGCTCTCTGAACTTCTTCAGTTCAGTGAATTTTATTTACCTAAAACATAGGGAATTCTTGACATATTGTACCTCCCTAACACATTGTGTATCTAATACTGTCCCTGGAGAAGCAGAGTGTGACCCATCTTTACATTTCCGCTCCTTCCACATATTTCAGCAATCAATTACCACAGCCTATTCCTATATTCGTAATGTCATGAACAAAAATTACTAAAGGAACATGCTGGTCAAATAGCAGAATGAGGTGCCTTCACTTTGTGATTCAAAGAGCACTGAATTATTTTTTAGTAAGGAACAACAACTCAAGCACTAGTGTAGAAACAGCCTTACCTTAAATTCCTATGGGCCAAAAAGTAGGGCGTACAGCAAAGAATATTTAAATCATTGAAGAGGTTTATTTTTAAGGAACATAGGAACATTGATTAATATTATATTCCTAACATTCATTACATTCTTTAAATTCCTTATTTTTTTCATGTAAACAGTAATAGGAAAATTTAAATATCTTCCATTCACAAGTATGGTAGATATGGTACTTGCAGCCTGCTTGTTAAGAGATTTATTTGGGTAATGAAGCACTTGGGTTTCAGTCTCCGCCCCAGTGAAGGTTTAGATTTTGCAAAGGAAAAAAAAAAAAAAATCATTGAGCAATAAGATTGCTCCAAGAAAATATCAATGACAGAATTTAGGCTGAAGCAAGTGATGTCTGGTGACAAAGCAGTCTCTGCTGAAGACATTTGGCAGTGGAACAATCTTCCAGAGGCAGTAAAGCAATCTGTATATCTGACTATCTTCGGGGAATGTTTTTCTTTTTCCCTTTTCTGAGCACAGTTCAGAGGGGGAATGAGGGAACAGAATAGGGGAGATATTGGCGACTGCGGACATGGATTTTTGCCTATCTGCTCTTCTAAGGGAAAAATTACCTTTCTCCTCCTAAGCAGAATTCTGATCCTTTGAATAAGTCATATATCTCTAATAAATCCCTGACTTTGAGATCCCCTTATATCAGTAGCATAATTAGATTGTTTTAGAAATATTGATCGTGTAATCACATTAAATACAAAAAAGAAGGAAAAAAAAAAAGATCCATGTGTACATATGTATATATGAAGCTGAAATATTTTGTTTTTCTTCAGATTTAGTACTAAAAGACCACTCATATACATTATATGAGCATTTGACAATAATTATGCTCTTAGTAGTAGTAGTGAGCTCTCTAATAGTAACAGCACACAGTGAGTCCAGAGGAGGGCCACAAAGTTGATCAAAGGGCTGGAGTACCTCTCCTGTGAGGGCACGCTGAGGGAGTTGGGCTTGTTCAGCCTGGAGAAGAGAAGGCTCTGGGGAGACCTAATTGTGGCCTTCCAATACCTGAAGGGGCCACAGGAAAGCTGGAGAGGGAAGGAGTGATAGGACAAGGGGTAATGGATTTAAATTAAAAAAGGGGAAATTTAGATTAGATATTAGGAAGAAATTCTTTACTGTGAGAGTGTACTGGAACAGGTTGCCTGGAGAGGCAACCTGGTCTAGTGGAGGGTGTAATAATAAGTATTTAATAAGTAATTGGTGTAAAATTAGTGAATTAGTGAAAGGGGGTTGGAATTAGATGATCTTTGAGGTCCCTCCCAATTCAATCCATTCTATGGTTATTATTCAGAATATTGTAACCTTGCTGACCGGAAGCCTTAAATGCTCAAAGGCAGACATCAGCTTTCCTGAGTTTACTAAATGGAGAAAAAGGAGGAGCTCAAAGAAGCTTTCCACTTTTAACCTCGAGTGACAAAATTTTTATCCTTTTCCCAAGGAACTATTAGATAGAGACATCTTGCAATATTTCTGAATAGCCGTCAAATTCAGATTATTTCAGAAAAAAAGGTAGAGAAGAAATTCCACATTCTCAAGACACAGAGATTTCTTGCCCAGTAATCCGTATGTTCTACATTGTGTGTGACCTAGGTCTAACACCTAAAAGGGCGTGGGAACTTTTGACATGGAAGTGTGTTTTCTCAGCTAAGCAGTTCTTGGAGTTCTATATATTACAGTGTTTTAAATGACTATCACAGAGGGTGCTATGGATATCACAAGATATCTACAAAACTGAAAAAGAATGAAGAAATCATTTGCAGAGTAAAACAAAAAACAGTGTGAGAGGAAGAAAAAAAGTTGATGGTAATTCAGTATCCAAAAAAGCAATAGTCCCATTAAAAGGCAGCATTAAGAATCAACATAAATTGGCCTTATGCTACCACAGATTTCAGAATAATTTTTCTGAGCCTCAGGATATTTCAAATTTGGAAATACTTACAGAATAAGATAAAAGAAATGCGATGAAAATATCAACAAAGAAATTACTAAAGCCTCAGTGTTGACTAGTTGTTTTTTTCTTTCCTAGGGAAAAACACAGTTCTTTAATTAATCCTGTAATTTACACTTCTGTGAGCATATGACTAATATCACTACTTATTATCAAATACACCTCAAATTTTTAATAATTGGTTACAGATATATGTTGGGCAGGTTATGGATATTTTAACAGAACAGTTATATCATATCAACCAATAACTAACACATACCATTGAGGTTAGGGTGAGTATTTCAGATGTGTAAACTTGGAGGAATCAAAGCACATAAACAAGTTTGAGCACTTGACCTGTTCTCTACTGTTTAATTGTATGAGTTACAAACAGAAGGAAACATTTGTACAGCACTTAGTCAAACTTTTAATAATTATACATGTGCATAACCTGAGTTGATTTGATCAGCTGCTTTTGTATAAATTTATAAAGGTCAGTGAGAAATGCATCTGTCTGATAATACTACTACTTTATTTAACATTTATCTACAGAATTTACCTTGGTTGTTTTGCTATTTACAGTGAAAGATCACTAAGTCTTCATTTTATCATGTACTGTAGAACACATAAATAAAAATAATCAAATCATTATTTTATGATAGTTTGTATCTCAAGCAAGCACAGTAGTCTTTAACAGAAATAGCTGTACAGATTCTGTGGAGAGGTTATACCATATGGACTGAAGGGAAATTTGTTACTATTGCAATAAACTCAGAACAATGACATGAAAACAGATTTATCATTTTGAAGTAAGATCAAGGACGGCTCTATGGAGATTTTTTTTTTTTTCCCCTTAGCAGTGCATAATGAGAAGGATTTGCACTGTGTGAGTGCATAAAATATCTCTACAAATCAACTTAAATGGACATCTCCATACAAGGCACAAAGAAAATGGAGGTTAAGAATACACTGTGAAAACTTTAAAGGCTTTGACCCACAAAAGGTATCTGACCTTATTAGTTGCGGGTCTTTAGAAATGAATCATTATGTAATCCTGTAATTACTTTATCAGAATGATGTCATTCAGCAAAGTGTTGACACAAGCTCATACCTAACTTTCAACTCTTATCACTATGCAGTTTTTGCTGTTTTTTTCTCACTTACCTTGATAAAGCACAAAAGTAAAATGTTAACATGAGCCTTGAAAGTTCAATTTCCACCTTCTATAATGCATTTGGCTGAGAAATGACATATACTTGGCACTATTCTACTTCATCAGTGTTAATCATATTTTCTTTCAGCTTATCTTCAAAGATTTCATCTGTCTTATACATTCAGTACTTCTGGTTTCAAAGTAATTTTTTATTTTCTTATCTTTTTTTTTAAGTTCTTCATTGTTGGTTATTTAATTTCTTTTAACATTGTTAAACAGGATTTTAGAAGGCATCTCCCAAAAGAAATCTAATCCATATAATACAGAGTTCACCTTCAAAGCATATTAGATCACCCTGTACTTTTTGTTACAGAACATAAAAATGTAAGGGCAAAATGGCTAAATTGTATTTCAATCAGGATTCCTGCTACAGAGTCAAAAAAGTCCATCATAATTACCAGAAGTACAGTTAGCAAAGCAATAATGAATCCAGAAAGGTAATTTTTAGAGGATGTGTTTTTTGAAGGTAGTATAGGTGGTAGGGGGACGGTTGGACCAGATGATCTTGGAGGTCTCTTCCAACTTTAAAGATTCTATGATTCTACGAAGTACTGTACAACAACCAATAGAGTGCAGAACAATTTTGATCTCACCTAGGATTCTGTGGGACATTAACTGCCTTTAATTTTGTGATGTGATATATGATGGCCAGAAATAAAGTACACAGAAATTCTTAAATGTCAATGCATACAGCACTTTGTAAACAAGAAACACAGACAGGAAGTCTGATTTTTTTTTTTCTGGAAACAATCCCCAGGCTTAAAAGACTGAAAAGGGAGAGCTGCCATCTTCTGTCTGAATTGCAACCACTACAAAGAAGGCATATTTACTTGTAATAATACCCCAGTGAATTCGAGATTTAAAGATGACTGGTCCTTATGCAATTTGTGAAAATTAGATATAGGGACAGAGCGATATTTTCTTCACATTAGAAAATAACAAGTGAACCACATATACCCAGAAGATATGGATATATACAAAACCAAAGCAACAATATTTCACTGTCATTTCAAACTATAATTTGGCATGAGTTTATCAGAAATCTATGTTTAAAATATATAGGTTTTATACTTGCTACAGCTGTCCCAGGATGTCCTACTTTTCAGGAAAATACTGTTGAATGAGGAGCAAAGTACAGGTGCCGTTTTGAATGTTGGATTCACATCAAATACATTTAAATGAAGATTTCAACAGAATTGAAATTCACCCAATCAAGGAGAAAGCTGTTTGTACAAGTGTTTTGAAGCGAACCAAAGAACCATTGTTATTTCCATCAGTTGTATATGTTTTTATATTTATTCATTAACAAATAATTACATAGTAATAACCCTTTAGTTAGACCGCAGTGAGTGTCTCCCTCTAGGTCTGATGCACAAATGCCTTGTTCATTGCCTGTTAGAAAATCTAATTCATTTTTTGTGTGCAGTAGGTACAGAGTGCGCTTACTCTGGGCACCTCATCAGTCAGTGAAGAGAGAGATACCTCCAGGAAACAATTCAGCCTCTTTGAGATACGAATTTCCCAAAATATTTTAAAGAGCTCACCAATCTCAAAAAGGCGTGGCATTTTGCACCAAGAGGCCTAACGTAAAGAGTCTAATTCAGCCATGCGGCTTTCAATTCTCAAGAACATCCTTCAAACCTGGTACAGACCAAGAAAAGGCTGCTCCTGAAACAATGTCAAAAAGTGATCTGAGTCCTGCAGCAAATGTTACAGACATGAATCACATTTGTATAATAGGCAGTTTGTGAAACCTAACAGAAACTCTTAATTTTTCTGGAAATAAAAGTAAAAAACCTGCTCTTGCTTCAGGGGAGAGGGAAGAACAACTGTCAGCATACTGGCCTTCCAGGTCAGTAACAGGGTTTCAATACTGCTGACATGCATATCTGATTTTTTCAGCAGGTGTGAGGTGGCCTGGTAAACTTTAATGTTAATATTATTAAAATTACTGAAAAAAGTCCTTAAAAATACAAAAAAATATATCACATGTAAGAGATTAAAGAGTTAATTTCCCAAATGACCAAGGGTCATATCGCAAAGGCAGCCACCTGTTCAGGAGCCACCATTTTGTTGTGACTGTATTACAAACTACTGCTTTGTCAACCCAGCCATAAAGAAAGGAAAATTATTATAGTGTCTATAAGGAGTTGTATCCAAAATTTATGGCACGTTAAAGTTTAAGGAACATAAAAGCAATCACTTTAGGTCAGGCCAAAAATCCTTCTCGCCCCATATCCTGTCACTGAAAGAAGCCCGTTGTATGTTGGATGCCTAAAGACAGGGCTGACATACATGATACGGTCCCAGAACATACCTTTACCCTTTTCCCAGTGAGCTGGCCTCTCATGGAACCACGTGGTTTGTCTTATGTTGACTCCTGAATAGTTTCTTGTACAAAATTCCTGAAGAAAATCATAGAAAGGATTAACCTGGTATATATTATTTTATTAACAAAGATATATGAAGTGAAACCTGATTTCAGGCCTATAACTTCCTTCTACAAAACAACAACAACAACCAAAAAAACCCCCAAAACTCTAAGAACATTATTTATTTGTGAGCATAATAATTTTGCTAAAAGCATAAAATTTTACAACTCATTCTGAAAGTAAGGGAGTAATATCTAAGTCTGATTTACTATTCAAAACATTTTAGTTCAAATTTTATTTCAGCATTTTCTTTTATTAACAAAAATTAGTATTGAAAAATGAAGACCACACAGTCCATTTTGCATTGTCTCCATCTACCTCTAAGAGGAATAGAAAAGGTAGATCAGGGACAAAAATGACAGAGTATGATTTAAGGAAGTACTATGTTTTGCTCACTGTGATTTGTGGGATCTTAGTCATTATTCAGACAAATGGTAGGTACCTACAAAAATGTCTGTAAATCCCCAAAGTTCCATCTATTTCATAAGGAAACGGTATGTAGCCAACAGTTCCTAGTATTTAATCTGTAAATCTTTGGTTAAAATCTTTTAGACAGAAATCTGGCAGTGCAAGTAATATTGTTTGACTTGTATCAAAGTTATAATTTTTTTCTATTTTTCCTTCTTTTGCACTTAAAAATTTATCAAAGATTTAATTATATCTCACAGCCTTGGGCACATAAAGGCTGATGAAATCATGGTCATAGATGCTAATTTCATGTGAGTTTGGAGCCATGGGAGTAAAATACCAATTATCAGTTAATCAGGATGTAAGACTAAATCTGAGGGAAGGAAACAGAATCCAGGAACACCTTCAACACCTGTGCGTAATGCAAATACGAAGGGAAGATTTACCCTACTGAAAGTCAGAAGGAAACTCCACTGATAACTGAAATACATGAAAAGGTAGCAACGATGATGAATCTTCCCACTATGGCATTCCGCAATGCTAGTCACCTTGACAAAACGTACATACCCCCAAATGGATAGATCCACTTATTCATGATGTATGAAGTACGGTAACAATATCCTTCACAATGCTTTCATAACCCACTTCAGAAGGATGAACCCAGTTCAGGAGGATGGTGATTTCAGTGGAAAAGTATATTATTTCTAATGACCTTACTTGTGAGAAGTGCTCAGGATTGCTCAGTAGTTATCAAAATTCTTATGGGTGACATTTGCAAGAATGTCTTAAAATCGTAGTATTCATTGGGAGGCTAAAGAAAACAAGATATCCACTACACTTTTGTCATAACCATAATGCTGACCTCTACTATCTGACACAGAAAGGATTATGATTATATTAACATTGGCAAAAAAAATAACGAAAAAAAAAGCTACTTATATGTTTTACTCCCACAACCTTTTTTCTGTTATAGAATCTCAGGAATCAGAATTCTAATGCAATTTGCCCAACTGTGCACCATTTATACAGTAATCATATCTCTGTTGTCTGTAACATATGGCTGCATTATGCTTTTTTACCCTCAGGTCTGCAAATATGTTCAGGATCTGCTAATTTACACCAGTCTTAGGTGGATAACTCAGAATTTAAAAGACAATTTAATTCATGTTCTGCTATTTTCTATTCAGACAAGTCATTATATCAGGTGGTGCCTACTGAATATCATGTAAAATCCACCCTCACACTGCCCAGACAAATAGAAATGTCATGACGAAAATGGAGTTATTAATGAAGTACCATTTACATTAATAGCCCCATTTATATAGCATACCAGGCTAAGTTTATCGTGTTACTTCACTAATTCTCTGCTCTGATCTCATCTGGCAAAGGAGATATATGTATTTTAATTCTGACATTTTTTTCTGTTATCAGCTCTTTGTGCAGCAAAAAGAAAAAGGGAAGCATTTGAATGTAGGTGATGGACCCAAAGATAGTTCCTTTATAATATGTCTTTTTACAATTACTTGTACTGTACATCTTTTTCCATCATCTTTTTATCCTTTACAAGATATTTTGGACCAAGTTCATTCCAGGAGTGATTGTGCAGATTTCCACTGAGTCACACCTGGGATGAATTTGGCCCTCTGTGTTCTCCTCAACACTCAGTTGTCACTACAAAACTCTGAGCCATTTGTTGGATTAAAGGAGTTCTTTTCCTGATCTCAGAGCTCTTCTAATCCTGTGTGTGATTCTCTCAGTTGTGTGAAATGTTATCACATTCTATTGACTGACGTTCTCTGTGATGCGTGTTGTTATGTACTAAGTCTATTAATCCCATGGTAATTTTGCATGTATTGCAATTCCCTTAACCACAGAATGTGTACTTACTTCTTTCTTTGTAACAAATAAAAAAGTTAAATGATATGTATGTGGATAATATTCAAAGACTTCAGCTTCATGCCCCTCTAATCCGTATTTCACCAAAAAAGTCATCTCCAGCTTCTTTGAACATAATTGAGGAATTACTTCCCCAAAAAAGCATGCTTAAAAGGACCACATTGACCAGGATTATAAAACAAGCTATTCTTTTGAATTAAAAATCTGAAACTTTTATCACAGTGTTTTCATTTCAGCTGCTTCCCTGAAAATGGGCACACCAGTATAATTATATCTTATTTACAAGTCCTTTCAAATCCAACAATATAGGCCAAAATACTGTTACAGCCTTGATCTAGGTCTGTGAAGTAGTGCTTCCTCAACCACATTTTTATTGTTTTATGATGGCTCTTATCCCTTGCCAGTCACACCTTTCCTGCTCTGTGAATTCCTTTTTTCATCTGTGTCTTAAAAGCTGCCAATAGAAAGCGAAGCAAGCAATGCATCAAGAGGAACTGAGGAAAACATAACTAAGCAGGGAACACACAAAAGATCCCAGAGAAAGAGGCAGTGATTAGTGATATGTTCTGTATGAATCCTTTTTCTGCATGACCTCTTGTATCATGAAGATAATATCTTGGGAAATCCTTCACAGTGAAGTGCTCTCACTGGATGTTCAGGTCTTTGTTGTATTTTTCCAAATATTGTTCTGTCACATGTAACATTTCTCACTTTTATATATTTTTTTCATAAGAAACAGTGTCATCCAAAAGTATAGAACTATATGTTATGCATCAATGTAAAAAATAAAGAAAAGCAATAAATAAAACATAAATAAAAATTCTTTGAAGAATGAATGGGTATTATCGAGGGCATGATCTGTGTCTCTCTACAGTGCAGTCTTTCTACAGGAAAAAGAGAAAGAGGATCTAAAATAATGTCTAATTGGTTATTTACAATGGCCTCAGACCCCAGCATTTTTATGATTTTACAAAGAATTATGGCACATTTAGAACTTCTTTTGCTAGAAGGTACGTGTATTTCCTATATACTACTTTTCTTTCAGGGTGAAGGCTACCATGGGGATCTGCAGGATTTTAGACCTTTGCAGGGAAAAGGAAGTTTCTAGTTTGACCTTACCATGAATCAGTTAGAATTCCTCAGGAAATTATAATTATAAAGGAAACATTATGGTTTCATGATCCACCACCTCCCTGGGTAACCTGTTCCAATGCTTGACCACCCTTTCCGAGAAGAAATTTCTTCTCATCTCCAACCTAAACCTCCCTTGGCACAACTTGCAGCCGTTCCCCCTTGTCCTGTCACTAGTTATCTGCGAGAAGAGGCCGACACCCAGCTCACCACAATTTCCGTTCAGGTAGTTGTAGAGGGCAGTAAGGTCTCCCCTGAGCCTCCTCTTCTCCAGACTAAACAAGCCCAGTTCCTTCAGCCGCTCCTCATAAGACCTGTGCTCCAGACCCTTCACCAGTTTCGTTGCCCTTCTCTGGACACGCTCCAGGGCCTCGATGTCTTTCTTGTGGTGAGGGGCCCAAAACTGGACACAGCACTCAAGGTGCGACTTCACCAGGGCTGAGTACAGGGGGACGATCACCTCCCTGCTCCTGCTGGCCACACTATTCCTGATACAGGCCAGGATGCCGTTGGCCTTCTTGGCCACCTGGGCACACTGCCGGCTCATGTCCAGGCGAGC
>VWZZ01007447.1:1854-12078 GCA_013399095.1 Psophia crepitans | reverse complement strand
GGTGTCGTCTGCAAACATACTGAGGGTGCACTCAATTCCCTCATCCAAATCATCAACAAAGATGTTGAAGAGGATGGGCTCCAATACAGATCCCTGGGGAACACGACTCACGACTGGTCACCAGTTGGATTTGACTCCATTCACCAGCACTCTCTGTGCCCGGCCATCCAGCCAGTTTTCAACTCAACAAAGAGTGTACCTGTCCAGGCCATGGGCTGCCCACTTCTCCAGGAGAATGTAGTGGGAGAGCATGTCAAAGGCTTTGCTGAAGTCTAGGTAGACTACATCAACAGCCTTTCCCTCATCCACCAGGCGAGTCACCTGGTCATAGAAGGAGATGAGGTTGGTCAGGCAGGACTTGCCTTTCACGAATGCTGACTGGGCCTGATCCCCCATTTGTCATGCACACGGCATGTGATTGCCCTCAAGATGGCTTGCTCCATAACCTTCCCTGGCACCGAGGTCAGACTAACAGGCCTGTATTTCCCAGGATCCCTCTTACGACCCTTCTTATGGATGGGCATCACATTAGCAAGTCTCCAGTCATCTGGGACTTCTCCAGTTGACATGGACAGCTTGAGGCTGTGTGGTGCAAGGCCCTGTCTGAACACACATCCTTGAATGATCCCACCTATACACAACAATTTAAAAGTCACAAGAGAGAAGACAAAAAAAGCTCAGAAGAAAGTGAAAGTACAAATCCACAAATGAGAAACTATGTCTGACAGAGTTGCTTAAAGGCACCTAAGACATTTACGCAGGAAATATTTTGGAACCAGATAGATACTCATTGAGGATATTCTCAGTGTTTTAATCACAGGGCCATTTTTTCCTTTCTTTTGCCCTTCTTCATGGCATACCGGCTAGCTTCTTCAATGAAGGAAGGATCAGTCGTAGCTCTGGCTATCATGCACTAGCTTACAGGGATGGGGGTGACTACTCTCTTTGGTTCTCCCTGAACTAAATTCCAGTTTCTGGCAAATGATGACAAATATCTTTTCTCTGTTTATTAATCACAAGTGAGGCAGAATGGTTTCTCCCTGCACAAGATGCTTACCTACCTATCTGCATTATTTCTTAGATAGTGGTGAAAAATAGCATTTTTAGGAGGTAGTTCATCACAACTAATTTAGATCTCTACATTAGAATGAGATAAATTGAATCTTTCTTTACATACACTACAGAAATGGTCTAGCTAGGGTATCTAGTACAGAAATAGAGTTTAGAGATGAATCTCACTTTCACAGTTAGTAGATTATAGTTAGTTCAAATCTACCGGCCTAATACTCACAAAATCGGTTGGCTATTTCAGCCAAGGTCTGTCTCTTGGCTCTTACTTCTGGGACCCAAACCTTCTCTTCACTGTTTCAAGTATATTGCTAAGGCATTATGCAAGTTGATTGCTCCAAAGACCGCCTCCTCTCTGAATAAAAGACCACAACACAATCCACAACTTTTAACCATATACTTTATTTAAGATCAGGTGCGCAGCATGGATTCCTCATATGGTAAGTAGTAAACATAACTCTTTGTGGTAGTGACCAAGCCTCACACAGTAATGTCATCTCTGTAGCACATTAAATCAATAGAAGAGTTTCCAATTCCTTAACAATTCATTTTGTGCAGCTATCGCACATTTTGATTTCGTTATTTATTTATGCATTCAACATAATTCAAGTTACTATCACTATATGAACAACACATATCTGTTCATGTCCCATACTACCAAATGTTAGATATGCTTATTTTCATGTCATACTCCTATAGTAATGCACTGTGTTAGATTTGTTAACCCAGTGGAAATCAGAAATCTTGATTAGTCTACTGTTTGTCTTACTATAAAATAACCAACACTTCAGTCACATAGCTACATTAAGTAGGTTTCCTGATTTTAGACCTGTACAGTATTGCTTCAACCTAAAATAATATTAACAAGTTCAACATAGCAAAAAGGCCCACAACAGGCAAAATATCAGAATAAGTATACCTAACATGTATTTCTTGTTGCTGATAGAAATTGTCTGGTTGACTATACCAGTGGCTTTGAAAATTTGACGTATTCTCCTTGTTTCTAATGTTGATATTGTTATTAATGTTCAGAATCATTTTAGGAATCTATGTCCAAAACATTGATTCAGAACGTTCCATCATAAAAATGCAAAACTCAGTAGTAGTGTGCAGGTCTACCAGTGGTCAAATCTCTGTTATGTACCACTGAGTCACCTTTAACATGTCTAACAAAACTGAATTCCAGAGCCACCAAAAAAGAAAGGAAGGGTGTTTCTACTGTTCTAGATACAGCATCATGTGTGAAGTGGCTCTTTTTTACAATGGCAACACTAGCTCCTATGTACAGTCAAGGCATTCTCCCATCTCTTTTACCTCCACAGCCCAATTCAGTAAGTATTCTCCAAGACTGGCTTATTGATAGAATTTCCTCATAGTAACAATGAGAGGATACAACCTTATGCTATAAAGCGACGGTGACAATGAGATGCATGCAAAATGTAGACAACAGATATTGAGTAGTTTCTCACTTCCTAGAAGAAAAAATGTTGAGGTATTCGAGGGTTTGCTTTATGGATATTTTTCCTTCTTCCACCAGAAGCAAATGCCTAATTAAAAGAAAAGTCTCTTTTCAATTTTCTTTTGTATTGAATTCCCAATGAACAACATGGCTGTGCCAGCAGAAGCTAATGGCATCTTGTGGATATTATTACGGAGTTGGAGCAGGAAATGTACCAGCTTTTACCCTACTCCTTAGCCCAGGTATCCCAGATAGAATAAACTTAACCACCTAAAAATCTGTTACTCAAAACTTCTGAAACTTTCAAATACCAAATTAATTCAGGGAGCAAAACTTTCACAAGGTCATCTAATCCTGGAACCGCAACGGCTATCTGCCACTTAAAGCAGAGTTTGACAAGTACAAGCCATTTCCAGAAGAACTCTTGAGGCTGTTGAACGTTAGAGTAATGGATAAGTTTAATTACTTAGGTAACATGAAATACGGAGTGAAAAAAAGAACTTTATTGTGTGGAAGACAACTTCATAACACACATAATACAATCTCAAGCTTGAAAGGATGACCTCTTCCATCTGCAGCTTACTGACAGTGTGGAATAGTTTGAGAATGGAGAAAAATAAATCTTGGGCCAAATATTTTTATGCTTTATAGTAAGCAAGATTCATGCCCAGAGAAAGAAAAAAAAGATTTATTTAAAGGACAATTACAAAATTAACAGATCGAAGATATAGGAATCTGTTATTATTCTAATGAAGGAGGAACTCAAATGAAACAGATATTTACCTCATGGGTTGGAAAAGAACAAAGTAAACCACTGCAAACTGTTAAAATGATTGCTGAAGGGTTGCAGTAGCTCGACCCTGCCCAAATTAGTCAGTCAGAATAGCATTGCCAGAGAAAAAAACTCCCATTAAAAAGGAGGAAATAACACACAATGTGGGGAGCTGAGGGGACTATAGCAGCTGTAGGCTAGCTGTAGATACGGTATTTTAAAGGAAGTGTTATTTCAACACACTATTTCTGACGTTTGAAGTCACGACATAATAAAAACCACCAGATAGTGCCAGTTGTTATGTTTCACAGAGGCTCACACCAAGACCTCTGGTACAGACAACACCCAATATTAGTGGTGCCATATGACCCCGCACTCAGAGTGCATTGGGCAGGGAGTCGTTGAAGCTCCCTAACACATCCACCTCTCTTCCCACCTATTTTTCATGTAAAAGAAAATTTGGGCTGCAGAAGAAAAGGGAACTGCACTGCAGTCTTACAAAGTTTCAGGTCTGAATTGTTAGGAGACCAGGACCCTGGAGACTTGAGTGATATAGTGTAGAAACAACAGGTCTCTGTAAGACCACTTGGTCTCTGATGGACCAGTTAAAAACTGGAAAAAGAGAAAAAAACAGAAAGGTTTAAAAAGTACTGATTCATTTTGAGTCTGCAAGCCATGGTTACCCTCGGAAAAGACGGCAGGGAAACTTGCTGATAACAGCTGGTCTTGAAGCACTTAATGTTTGTAGTATTTTGCTGTTAATTCAGGTAGATGAGGCTCAGGCAGAGGAGACTAACTGCGGAGATACAATACAGAGATTTGAGAAGTGTTGTTCATTCCACAAAAATGAAACACATCAGCAATGTATTTCTAAGCAGAGAGCACAAAAAACTGAAAACACAGAAGTGCTCATGTGTGAAGAGATAATGTAGCAATTCAGGGACAAACTGAATCCTTGATAATATCAGATCATGATTGGAATCTGGAACAAAACAGCCTAAAGCAGAAATTAATGTAAGGCTCAGATTTAACTCTTGACCAGCGATTAGTATTTGTCTAGGAAAGAGTGTTACACAGAACAGACAAGCCCACAGACTATAGACAGTCCTCTGAGACTTGCAGACATGACAGACAATCCAGAATACTGCAAGAAAGGACACCTGAGGCAGAAAAGCATTCAGAGGTCAAAGTAAGAAACTACTGAAACCAGAACATGATGCTCTGCATGCTGTGGTAAACAGCTGGAGTCAGCTGAAACTGAGCCCCAGGATATGGCAAAACCAGAACTAATAGACTTACTGCCATCTGACAGCAGTCATCCTCATTTCTCACAGGAAATACGGTCCCCACTCCTGCATTGTCCCAGGACTGCATGCCGGGCATCTCTAAGACTAAAAGTCATACACTCCTATTTACTTATAATTAGCATCTGAGTCATACACATTTTAAATCTTGCATTATGCTACATTGTTAAGTACTGGGCTATTGTTGTTAAGTTTGGACAGAAACAGAGGAAAGAGGAGAACATGCCTTTAAGAAACTATGAATACAAGCTATATAAACCTAGATGTTAATATAATATCAATGTATAAAATGTTAAGCAGTTACAATTTGCTCACTGAAGGATCCCAGATTTAACTGCCTAATTCAAAGCGAGGTAGGTAAGTAATGCTCAACCCACATCCTGGCCCTAGTGTAGTTAATTAATATAGATGCAGATAACTAGACTAGACTAGTACACACAGTCTGAGGACACTCTTCTCTTTAAAATATTTGTTCAGACATCTTCTCTTGTTTCTGATACACGCACTTTGTGGTTAAACTAAGGTCTGTGAAGAAAGGTGGAACGTGGGCACACGCCAGGAGATAAGGCGGCCACAGATTGTATCTTTCTCAAAGACACCAGCATCTGACAGTAAGAGATACTTATATCTGCAAAAGAGCTAGACAGAGACCAGATAAGGCTCTAAAAGAGCATTAAATGGGTACCTGAGTAAACTTAAAATTAGAAGTTTTAAATACTTTTCTTCAAGCCTGTATGCTTCCTTGAAGCTTGAGATCTGTCAACTTTCGTATGGTATGATGAGGAATATCATGTTGAGTAATGAGGCATTCTCAAATGAAAGGTTAAAACTGATGCAGCATAAAGCCTCATACAAAACACACAGTATTATAAATATTCTTAAGCTGTATAAACTAATCCAGTCAATTGATTTGTCTCTTATATTATTGATATACTTTGATATACATTTGCTGTGATGCCCAATTCAGTTTTCAAGTTTATAGTTTCAGTGTAATGTCTTGAGAAAGAAGCAGCATTTAAAATATCACCATTCTACCTAGATGCTAATTCATTTCTACAAAAAAGAAGAAAGCCCTTATAAGAAGACAAGACTGTATATGAAAAGTAAATATATCATCATGGTTATACATATCAAATATATGATGTATGAGAAAACTATATTCTCTATGCAAAAGAGACACCCTGCTCTATAATTTCAAACTGAGTACATTTTTATCTTTCATTTTGGATAGCTTTTATCATATTCACCCTTTTCTACTTTGCTCAGAAATAATGAACAACTTCAAAAGGTTATATTTTTAGTTGAAAGACTTTCAACTGAATTTTAATTTAAAAAAAAAAAGAAAGAAAAACTGGAGAAAAGGGTAAAATGTATGGCAAAGTTACAACACAACATTTCATCCTGCTTCCACTGAATGCTTGTTTTCTAGTAAGGGGTAAATGGCACAAAGGTATGCAAGATCATTTTTGGTGTCTGTGAATACCGGATAGAAAGATAGTTAATACCACATAATAGAAAAAGAACCAGTAGTGTCAAGATTTGTCAGCTAGCACAAAGAAGAAAAACAGCACTTACTAGCTGCCTCAGTAGAGCAGAGAGTGTGTGTCAAACGCTAAGAAGCAGTCTTCCCCATAAGTAATTTTTAGATAGCTAAATTTACAATGCTAAAGCCAGCTTATAGTTGGTTTTAGTTTTGTTTTCATCATTGAAACAGATCATTTTTACACTGCCTTGGTCTCTCTTATAAATTATTCCTACAAACACTTACACGTGAGTAACTTTATGCGAGTCATTCTCCTAGTAAAGCTCTATACATACATACATACATACATAATTATTTGCAAGATCGGGCCACTCAACTGTGTGTAGAACACAGCAAACATTATCCTCTGCTCACAGACAGAAACTGAGCAAGCCACAGAGAGCTAGAATAGCCTGTCATTTGTGAAGAATAATGCCTCAGATCCATATACAACATAATGAAAATCCTCTTAATATTGCTAAGCACAGTATGCCTACTTACATACTTCCATATATATTTGAAGTACGGTGTATACAAAGCCCCTGAATGCCTTCTAGCTCCTAAGTAGAATAATCCTGATCACAATATTGATTGTTTGCAGAACACTAGTGTTGGAAGTCAGCGTGGCTTATGGTGAATCGTTCATGGCCAATTTGAGATCTGAAATGACAGTGGTTAAAAATTAAACAGCTAATAATCAACAACTGGCTGAAATACTATTTTGAAGTGAACATTTGTATGCTATTCACTCATTTGAAAGCACCTGGAAGTAAGAAAAGAATACTTTACAGTTGAACTTTTGTCAGTCTACTGGTTTGCCTTGTTTCTCAAATGTTTTTCTGATTTATGGAGTCTTAATAGAAGGAATTTTCTTGTGTAGGCATATCGTATTTAGAAAAATGGAAGCTGACTAGAGGTCTGCAGAACCCTTGAAAGAAGTCTGTTTAAATGTAGGCTGTTGTATAAAACAAACTGAGCTAAATTTTCATAGAGGCTGAATCACATGCAAACAACCAGCAGGAGGACAGAACAGAAACAAATTTGAATGAATGACATGAAACCAGTGGAGAAAATCATGCTCCTTGACCAAGAAGCCAAGATATCATTACAGTAAAGATGACATTATAAGTCTTAACAAGGAGATCCAAATTGCATATAACTCTGCAGCTATTCATATCATGTCTCCCATTGGGTTACTGAAAAAACATTCTTGGGGTCAGAAGGATGTAATCAGGACATGATGTCGTCCACTGAGTTCAAGTAGAGAAATATTGCGGACCTGTTGTTGTGAATTGTAACTGGCAATAAAAGCAGCAGATCTGTCCAGACTAGAGAAAAAATTACTTATAAAACCCTACTAAAATGTTTGGAAAATACAGAACCACATTTTTCAAAGTAAAGGAAATACAAGGAAATATAGGCAACCTGTCCTGCAAGTATCTTCAGGACTGCGTTTTAAATGCCAAACCATTGCACTTTTTAACAATTAATTATTTAATAAGCACCAACTAACAACAAAGGAATGTGGAACATGCAATACTGAAATTGTTTGTGTATTGTAGCTCACTGATGGCATTGTGGTACAAAAATGTTTCTCATGACAGCAACCAGCTACATCATTTAGTGGTGTTTCTAGACTGTGGCTCTCTAGATAAATAACATTTGGGTTAAAATTCTCATTTTGTACTGATGACCTGCACACGCTTACACAAACCTTATACTTTGAGCACTTCATTAGTGCATTGGCTTCAAGTAGAGCCACTCTGCCCTGAAATTCACCCATGAGATACTGAATTAAAACAAGAGATTCTTTGCAATGTTTCCTTAAAAAGAAACAAATAAAACAAACAAACAAAAACAAACAAACAAACAAACAAACAAAACAAAAAAAAAAAAAAAAAAAAAAGAAAAACACCGCCCAAAAGTATTAATCCATTAACCTTGGACATAAACTAATGTCATCACCTGTCACATAATTCTATACAATTATTCTTTACAATTTTTAATCACTGCTATAATTAGTGATGCTTTGTTTTGTCTACTGTGCAGTTCAATTAGCATGCACTGCAAAAGAAATACTGCACTTCCACTTGCAAGACATTTCATTTTTATACTTGATTTAACTTTTATGTAATGTGGAAAAGAAACATCCTTTATTTTCTAGTTTCTATGTTAAGGATAGTTTTCAAGTGGAGAAGGTTGTTTGCTTTGTTTAAATAATACCCTGATCAAAGGTGTTTATCTTGTGTTTTCAGAAGAGAAGCATCACGGACTAAAGCAATGAATATATAAAGAGAGAGGCAAATTCAAGAAATAAACTCTATGACAGCAGCATACTGATAGGCAGGCAGGTTGAGATATTGCAGAATGTTTTGACTCTGCATCTAAAGATAGATATTTATATTTATGATAAATGTATGCCTGATTCACCAGTAAAAAGTGGCTAAACCCTTTTGTGAGCTGCATTTTCAGTTCACAGGTTTTAGGATATGATTCAGCTAAGCATACAATGAGTAAACCCATTCCCATGTTCTGAGATAACAAATTTCTCCTACGCAATGTAAAGCAGAATTACTGGAACTGTTTGTAACAGCATAGAGGTCTGTCTTACAGTTTATTTGACTCACGACCTTCTAGCTATGGCTGAAGTAAAAAATGTTGGAAGAGGTAGAGGTTTTAAGTCAACAAATGTAGCTATTCCAAAATATCACTCATTTCACAAAATGCACTGAGAGATAAAAGAAATTTTTAAAAAATATATAAATAAATCAGGTTCTTCTGCTTTCTGTCAAGGTTCATTAGAAGTTACATTCATTAAAGTTCATGATTCTCAACAGTTTTGAGATTCATAATTCTGAAGTCATATAGCACTGAAGTCATTACAGTATATACATATATATTGTATTATAATAAATTGTTACATTTGTTGTATATGTGTGTGTATATATATATTTGCTTTCTATTTCACAACTGAATAATGATATTGCAGTATTGTAGATCTGAATGATTTTTCTGCTACAGTCATGATAGTTGCCGTAAATGTGAATTTGTATAGTGGTGTTTTACCTAAACACATGTGCATTTATATAGCCGCTTTATTTAAGTTACTCCTGGGGTAAGTATATAATATTAAAAAGAGGTTTCAGAATGGAAGAGGGTTATCTATTCTTGTTAGGAAAAAGCCAGTCTGCTGCAGGTAATTTTTGTAATATTGATATAGTCTAGAGGCATTCTGCTGGTTTAGAATTAGAAAGCATATCTCACTGTTTAACCAATGACCCAGCCAACCCTGTTAGATATCCAGTAAAGCTCTAAAAAACTTCTGTTATAATTTCTGGTTATCATCTATCCTGAAGCCAAAAGCACTTGTGATAAAGTAAGACTTGTGGCTTTTACTGAATTTAAAATTAAGTTAAAATCTAGAAATCAGTGACAGAAACAGTTACTGTTCCACCTGTTGAAAGCTAATAGGATGAGCATAAAGAACACATACTTCTGCTTGGTAATTACTGTACTTCCCTGAAAAGACTATTCTGCAAAAGTAATTGTACTGGACAGTTTCAAAGACGTACTTTTATTTCCACAGTTACTGTGTTTTACAAAGTGCAGTGCTGATACCAGTTTAATTTATTAATATCATAGAATCATAGAATATTAGAATTGTTTAGGTTGGGACAGACCCTTAAGATCATTAAGTTCAACTGTAAAACTAGCACTACCAAATGTACCACTAAACCTAGTCCCTAAAAGCGTGACATCTACATGCCCTTTAAATACCTCCGGGGATGGCAACTCAACCACTTCTCTGAGTGGCCTGTTCCAAAGCTTGATAATCCTTTTGGTGAAGAACTCTTTCCTAATATCCAACCTAAACCTCCTCTGGTACAACTTGAGGCCATTTCCTCTTATCCTGTATCACTTGTTACCTGAGAGAAGAGATGGACTCTCTTGGATGGATGGAAGAGTTGGAAGTCACTCCAGTCTACAAAAAGGGCAAGAAGGAGGACCCGGGTAACTACAGACCTGTCAGCCTCACCTCCATCCCGGGAAAGGTGATGGAAAAACTTGTCCTTGGCACTGTCTCCAGGCACATCAAGGA
>VWZZ01007446.1:46420-72956 GCA_013399095.1 Psophia crepitans | reverse complement strand
TAATGATTCTATTCTAACTTGTGATCAACTGACTGTCATCCCCATCCCCCTGTGCCACTGGTGGGAGCAGGGAGTGATCGGGAGTGAAGTTAAGAAGGGAGGGGAGCAGGGATGTGTTTTAAGATTTGGTTTTATTTCTCACTGCTCTACTCTGTGTTTGCTTGGTAATAAATCAGATTAATTCCTCTCTATGTCTGGTCTGTTTTGACCGGGACGGTAATCGGTGAACAGCCTTTCCCTGTCCTCACCTCGACCCACAAGCCTTTTGTTACACCTCTTCTCCCCTGTCTAGTTAAGGAGGGGAGTGATAGAGCGGCTTTGGTGGGCACCTGGACTTCAACCAGGGTCAGCCCACCACAACTATATGGGAGGAAATCTTTCTTATAGCTTTGAAGTAGTTTGCTTATAGAGATTGGAAGCTCTCCTGCTACTGTGGGCTCTTAAGAATAGACCAGACAAGGATCTGTCAGAAGTGCAAATGGCACTGTCAGAGAAGGCTGACAGACTAGATATTATGTGACAGTCACTTCCAGCTCTACATTCCTATAAGAAGAAGGAGTTTGAGAACTGCAAAAAGAAAGCGTAACACTGACCTCCTCTAAAACCAGACAGTGGAGAGTATGCTTCCCACAGTGCCAACACTGGACCGTCAACCCATATATAAGGCAAGTAGAACAGCAGTATGACCTGTAATGGAAGGATGATGGGGAAGGCAGTGCCATTTCTCTATTGTGCCTGTAAGGCATAATCTCACTTTGCTTTCATCTTTGCTAATGGAAGAGGAAGCATTTACTAGCTGCAGGCTACTTCCAGAAGAGACATTGACACAATTCCCTCACATGCAGTGTGATTTCTGAAGGCACCAGACTCTGAGAGCTCAGCTATTGCTTTGGGCTTTCAGCAGCCACCGCTTAGCCTGTGCATTCAAGAACTGCACTTATATAAAATCTCTCAGCTGAGGATCTCGGGATGCTACTTAAGCAATTCTACCCCATTTTGCAGATAAAGAAAATGGGTCACAATGTCTGAGTGGTAGTTCAAAAGCAGTCAGGTACTCAGAGCTCTCTGTCAACCTTAGGTAACACAGGAGTTTGCTCAGTAGTTCTTAGCTGAATTAAACATAGTGTCTTCCCTACTACCAAAGGGACAGGCACTGTATTTCCAGGAGACCCTCGAAGAAAAACTTTGAGACTTCTTCAATTCTGAGCATTCCTCCGTAGCTTAATTTCAGTCCTGATAAACTCAGTACAGTAAAAAGAGCTCTAGTAACCTTCCAGAAAGAGATGCCCTGTCTGGACCACAAGTCATGCTAGAGCATATGGCTAACAGATCTTGCATTTGCCAACTCCTTTTTTGCCCTCAAACTAACAAACTCAGCACAATTCCAGTGATTCTACATACCAAAAACCATTGACCTGACCTCCTTATTCCATGTTCTGTGTCTCAGTCTGGTGGGTGACAAGCCAAAATAACACCAAAGGAAAACAGAAACACTGAAAAGAAACACTTTAGTTGAAGCATTTTCAGTTTCATGTCACCATTAATAATTCTGGGGGCCAGGAAAAATATGACAACTGTGAAAGGTTGAGTACCCATCCCAGGGTGTAGCAGCTAACAGAAACAGTGACCTCTTCAAAAAATTATGCAAAAATCATCAAATCATCAGCAAGCGAAAGAAAATCTAATTATAACTACATAGCTAGTATTCCAAGCTTGCATGGCAAGGCTTCTCTAAATTACACAAATATCCCTAAAAAGAATGTTGTCTTGAGAACATATTTGCTCTATGAGGATCTGCAGTATCAGAGGGCATAGCCTTGGAGTGAGAATGTAATAAAAAATTATTCTGTTGGTAGAAACACAATAGGAAAGTTTTTATATAGTAATTGCTTTTCATCATCAAATAGATATTGCCTCACTTATTCATGTATCTGTGAGCTATTAAAGTAGTTGCCACTTTCTTTAGTGATAGAGTTAAGTAGCTAAGCAGAACTTTCTTTACACATTCTTTAGAGGATAAATACACCAGTAACTATTTTTCTGGTTATAATACCAGATTAATAGTAAATCAGGAGTTTCTGAAACTGCATTCAGTCACAAAGGTTGGAAAATGCCTATTTTGAGACTGAATTTTCTTTAACTCTTTCCCTTTTTCTTGCTTAATATCTGTCTTACACAACATGTGTGGTTGCTTTCCAGGCCCTCTGACTGACAGATGACGTCAGCTCCTTCTCAGTCAGTATCAGTGGGTTTTTTTCCTCTGCTTGTTTTTGTCCATGACAGTTATTTTTTCATTCAACACACCAGTTGTGCTTCTCATCCCTGGTCAAGGTGACTCTGGCCTAGAAAAGGAGGATCAAGGCAGGTAGTAATAATTACGTGTGTGTGTGTATATATCACAGAATGACTTGGGTTGGAAGGGACCTTAAGAGATCATTTGGATCCACCCCCCCTGCCATAGGCAGGGATGCCACCCACTAGATCAGGTTGGCCAGGGCTCCATCCAACCTGGCCTTGAACACTTCCAGGGATGGGGCATCTACAGTTTCTCTGGGCAACCTGTTCCAGTGCCTCACCACCCTCACAGGGAAGAATTTCCTCCTAGTGTCTAATCTAAATCTATCCTCTTTTAGTTTAAACCCATTGTCCCTTGTCCGATCATTATCTACCCAAGTAAAGAATCCCTCTCCATCCTTTTTATTGGTAGGCCACAATATTTATTTTAAGTATCGGTAGGCCACAATGAGGTCTCCCCGGAGCCTTCTCTTCTCCAGGCTGAACATCCCCATCCCTCTTAGCCTTTCTTCATAGGAGAGGTGCTCCAGCCCTCTGATCATCTTCGTGGCCCTCCTCTGGACTTGCTCTAACAGGTCCACATCCATGTATGTGTGTATATGTATACACACACACACATATATATGAATTTTATGCCTAGTAAGGACTGATCAACTTAATAAATTAAATTAGTAGCTCCATGGGGCTGAGTTCAACAATGGTACAAAGTAATCAAACCCAGTGGTGTGTTTACAAATGTAATGCAAAGAAGAAAAGAATTTGGTTCACCGAGACTATTGTTCTTTCATGCTAACAGGTGGAGAATTGTCTGTGAATTCAGTTCTAGTTTTGATTCCGTTAAAGACACCATAAAAGTGAAGCCAAACAAATGCCCATTCTCTTTTCAAAGACAAGCAAAATTTTGTCTCCTGAGACAAACAGATTAAAGAAGAATTCTGAAGACTCCATAGCTGCTTAAATAATTAGCATCTCCTTTTGCTCAAGTGGACATCTCTGCTGCCACTTCAATTATCAGATCAGTGCAAGCCCATTTTCCAGCCCCATGGAAATGTGTTCACCTGTTATGTCATGTCAAGGATCATGTTGGCTGAAATGTTATAGGGGTTAATCTAGACAGACAGTCTGTCCAAATTTAATCATATTACTAAACAAAGTTGATGTAATAGGATTCTTTCAAGACATGTTTAAACCAGAAATGAAACCACAAGAAAGTCAGAGAAAATGAGTGATTTTCTTTTAATAAGTGCTGAGTACATTGGATTGATATTGCAACAATTTTGAGAGAATAAAATTGTGCATAAATGTTTCACGACCCGGTGTCTCACCATATATAATCCATTGGTCCCTCACTGCCTTATTCCATATTCACTTGTGGGATTTACAATATTTGTGGTGGACTTCATCCAGTGAAACATGTAAATTAGGATTAATGTCACCTTTAAGCTAGAGCTTCATTAAAAGCTTTTGATGAAGCTGAAAACTAAGAGATTTACAGAAAAGTTAACTCTGTGAATCCAGAGTGAAATTGAAGTTTCTATTGGCAAGAATCTCATTTTTCCCTTGGCTGTTACTGCAGACCCCTTCCTTCACAAGGCAGACTGAACCTTTGTTTCTTTAGGTACCAGCTGCTTGTGCTACCTCTGTGCCTCACAGTCAGTGCACCAGGCAGTGAAACAGATGTAAAGCTTTTCCTGCTCTTGCATTTTGCATGTCTCTACCAACTAATATGGATGACTCTTGAGAAGACCTGCCACAGATCCCTTTAGAAAGAAAATTCACAAGAGAAATGAGTCAGAGGTAATGGAGGGTTATGAAGCTTATTTTCCCAGTATCTCTTTCCTGAAACAAAGATCATCTGCCTTGACCATCCACTTGACTAAATCGAGACAAGAGTTCAAAATGAAGTGGATCAGGAATGTTGTGCTTTGAAGGGAATACACATATTACCTACTTGGGAACAACTTTTTCTCCCAATGTCCTATTTAGGGCATTTGACTTCTCAAGTGAATGCTGGTATGTGAGCCATGTAAATAATTGTTGGTATTTTTGCCATAAAGTGGTATATCTCTAAGGTCTGTGTCTGTAGCATTACTGTTTTGATCATCTTTTACAGCTCATACTCTTAATAACTTTGTTAACTCTAGCTATAGTAGTTTCAAAATTTAGTTAGAGCTGGTGATTAATTATTTTTCTCAGTTGAAAATCTTGCCTTGGTAGTTCCCACTTTTTTACATTTACCCTTTCTCAACTTTGTAGGTTAGAACTGTGCACAGTGTTTTAGTAGAAAGTACTTTGAGTTTGTAGCTCCTATTTATATGTCTATGTTTATTCTTCTAAGATTTAATTCCTGTTTACTGAGAGATTGTGTTGTAGTTTAATACTTATGTTTTAGAAAATATTTTTTTTCTAATCAGCATCATAGCAAGTTGGCCAGAAACCAGGAGAGAATGGTATTATTTATCTGTCATGATTCAACAAATCTATGTTATCACTAAGATCACAGAATCATAGAATGGTTTGGGTTGAAAGGGACTTCAAAGATCATCTAGTTCCACTCCCCTGCCATGGGCAGGGACACCCTACACTAGACCAGGTTGCCCAAAACCCCATCCAACCTGGTCTTGAACACTGCCAGGGATGGGGCCTCCACAGCTTCTCTGGGCAACATGTTCCACTGCCTCACCACCCTCACAGTAAAGAATTTCTTCCTAAATAACTATTCCAGAACAGAGTTGCAAATTATGGACAAAATATTAAAATGCATTTGTTGCTTTATAGCATCTTGACTTTGTTTTTTCCCTTTACCATAGCCTTGCCTTTGAAATGAGCAGATTTAAACCTGGTTTTCTGCAAACTTTCTTCTAGTTATGTCAGTGAGTGGGATACACCAGAGAGAAGGAATTTTAAAAAAGCTAGCAGAGGAGCTAAACCACCTATAGTTACCAGGGTCAGCACCCACTGCAACTTCTCTGTGTGACCTGGAAATGATCCTGACTGGTGACTGGCCAAGTTGATAGCACTGGCCTCGGCTTGTGTTACCTTTCCCTCCCTTCCCGGTGCATTTGGTATCAGACTGTAACTCTCATATATTAACTTAGCTAATGCTTAAATTAAGCTTTGTACCAACTCAAATACAATCTGTCTTATAAACAGAGAGGAAAGTCAATGGACAGGGGAGTTCTGATCTTTCAAACCCATGGAATGATTTGCTTTTCCAAAGACAGATATCAACTAAGTACTGAAATACATTTCTTACAGTGACTAACTGCTCTGGGTTGATTTTCTCTTCTCATAAGTAAGGTTGTTCTGGCAACTCTTTTGGCACTCAGTGGAGACACAGAATCATCAAGGTAGTCTGTGGCTGGAGTTCAGGAGTGAAAGATTTCAAAGAGAAATTGTTAACACCTATCAAGGCTCACATGAAAAAAATGTGTTCTGATCTGGGAAACCTTCCTGATGCCTTGTCTTGGAGGCATTAAGTTCTGTGTCATAAGTACATTATTTATGGATGTCATGCACTGAGTCAGCTGTGGAAGTCTGGACCACAGCTGAGTTAAAAATCTATACTGGAATAAAATCTAGTGAAATCCATGCAATAATGATCCATTCTTCTGGAGTCTAGGCTGATACTTTAGACTTAAAGTAGCAAACAAATCTAATTCTAAATTAAACACAGATTTACATCTGAAGAGAAACAAGGCAATATATGTACACCCATTTTTAAAAGCTTCCTGGGTGATTAAGTAAGATAAGACAAGGAGGGCAGAGAAAATTCAACTTATTTTCTTTGTCTCTTCTGTTTCACATTCTATCCTTTCTTTTCCATTCTCTTCTGGTTTTGAAAGGAGTGAAAGAATAAAGTCATGTTGGTCTTAGTTTCTCTGAGCTGGGGAGATCCTACGAATACCTTTTAACTTTTCGTGTATTTGATCATGTGTTATTTATGTGAGCAGAAATTCAATTTTTTTTTTCCCTTTTTGAGATGAGAGAACCAGAATACACACAGGGCATAAGTAAATTGAAGATTTGTACGTGGCAGAATGATAATTTCTGCTTTATAGCTTACTTCTCTATTCCTTTCCTACAATTTCCTAACAATTGGTTTGGGTTTTCTCTGACTGTTTCTCTGAAAATGCAGTTTCATGAAGCTACTTTTCACAGCTCCAACATCTTACTCCTGAGTGCTAATTGTCATCTTACAGCTTAATTTTATAAACTAGAATTACATGAATCATCATCCATTTACATTGAACTTCATCTGCCATTCTGTCATCCAGTCATGCGGGCTCTCTGCAGTTCTTCACAGTTAGCTCTCATCTTTGCCATCTTAGATAACTTGGTATCAATTCACCCAAATTTCCAGCTCACTTATAACAGAAATAATAACGTCCTTCTCTTTCCAGGAAGAAATGTGAATGCGGTGACAATGGGGGCAGAAGCAATGTTAAAGTTTCCTAGACAACACCCATGCCAGTTGACCAACCTTAGCTGTGTTCTACAGTCACAGCAGCTGGCACTTTCAGGCTGCCTCAGGGCTCTGACCTTGCTCAGAAATATTTCACTGTAAGTGGGCATCTTCTGTGTTGTTGTCTTTAAGATGGTGATGTGGGACTTTGGAAACCTTGGATAGGTTTCGGTTGCTCCTAGGGGCATAAGTAAACAAGACATTCAATCTTTTTGTACCCCAGCGTCTCATCTGTAAAATAGAGATAGCAACACTTTCACCTTTTTTGTCTGTCTTGTCTATTTATATAGAGAATCCCTTTGGGCAAGATTTTGTTACCTATGAGAGTATCTAGTACAAAATATCTCCTGCCTCATACAGAGAGTTCTTAATGCTGCTAGAAAAAAAGTATTAATCCTTACTGGGAAACACAGTTTTCTTGTATATGACTGTACTCACTGAATCGGGGAGAGTGTGAACATTCAAACCTTTCAATGAAAATGAACCAGGCATATTTTGCTTTCTATAATATCTTTTGCTTCCAGATGAGCGCAAATGCTGAAATAGCAAGAGCAGGTGTTTTGGTGATATTTCTGATCTGAATAAAAAACCCCACTTTATCAGCTGATGCATTAGTGAGCCACGAAGAGAAAATTCTTTGTGATAATGCAGTAGAACCTACCGTGAGCTCTCTTAAAACCCCAAGTTATTCCCATCCTAAGACAATGTAATCAAAATTTATAAATAGTTGTCCTCACATATTTACTGGTCTACGTTAATCAGTGTGCTGCAGCTGAGATCTGGACAGCCTAGTCCTTTGAGTAGAGGAGGCTTGTGACTAGGGAAAATGTGCTGGGTAAAAATTCAGTCAGTTGTACTAGAAATGAAGTGGAAATCCAAGTTGGTACTTGCAGTACTGTAGGGAAACATCCCTTTTCTCTTTCTATAAGGTTCTGAAACAGATCTGCAGCCATCACTAGTTCCTCTAGGAATTTAGGAGCTTAGCTCAAGGCTGGAAAGAGGGTATGCCTTTCTTATGCTGTTCATATCTATGGCACTTTTCCTGTAGTTAGGAAAACCTTCATGCAATCCAAATGGGAAAGAGAAGAGGCGGAATGAGAGGAGAAAATGAGATAATGACTTAGGAAGTTTTTAGGGAAGGGGAGGAGCGGACTCAGCTTCTGTTCCTGTGAATTTTCAGCTATACAGATTAGATCAGCTGGAAAAATTCAAAATTTTTTATCGCCTAGAGTTAGAGTATTCTTTTCAGGTCTGAACATTTCTCAGGTTGAAAATGGAGTTAGTCTTGATTTTCTCCATTCCAGGTAAATTTGTAACCATTGTGCTACTGAGTAAAAAATGCGTTGCCACTGTTGGGGGGTGTGTGCATGCGCAAATACTGTTCTGAGAGTTGCCTCAGTAAGGGAAGTCTTCATCTGTTAATCTTGCTGGAGCTGATGCTTACAGTGCTGATGCCTGGCTGATCATCAAATATTTAGAAGATTCTATGGAAACAGAAGTGCCTTCAGGCTACAGATGGGACCATGATCTCAGGTGATAGATAAGTGTGATATTTTGAGGAGCTACAGTTTGGACTTAGGTATTTAAAGCAGGAGTTAGATGTCTAAGTCCTTTAATGGTTCTATGGTGATTAGTCAATTCAAACACTCCTGAAGACTTGAGAAGTGGTGGTTGGGAAGTGTCCATTTTCCTTTAGGACAGTGGAAAGTAGGTAACTGAGAATGGCCATGAAAGTATTTAAAACAAAGTAGTTAACTCTTTTACCAAACCTATGAGGTGGTTTGATATGGACTGAAACACATTGGGTAAGGCACAGCTGTCAGCAATAAGATTTGAGCTGAAGTCACCTTGTGTCTCAGCAAGCTGTGCAAGTGCTGGAAGAGACAATTTTGAATGTGTTGTATATTTCACCATTTGCATACTCAGACCCTTCGAGGAGGTGGCTGATCTTTGTGATGAGTGAATATGAATGTTTGCTTGTTCTGAGTCACTGAAGAAAATACATCCACGCTACTGAGAGCTATGGAGGAGTCAAGCCCAGTAAGTAGCATCTGGATCAGAAGACAACTAACAGCAACTTGATGAAGATTGGCTTTTCTCTTCTGTTGCTTTCATGCTGATGGCACAGCACTCCTAGCTGATTTCTGTTTTGCTCACAGGAAGTAAAAGGAGAAATTTAGAATCTATCTCATACACCAGCTGTGGAGATTCTTTGCATCACCAGGGACACAAAACTGTTTATCAGGCAATTTACTATTCTCATCCTCCAAAGCTTATCTTCCATCAAGTTTGCTTTTGAGTGTACCTTTTCAAAGAGAAAGTGTTTCAAAGAGAGTGTACCTTTTCAAAGAATTACCCTTCAAAGAGACTGCCGGCTCAGTCACCCTTAGTAGCTGCCCTTTAAGCCTGAGGGACACGTCGGAAAGCAGAAAGGGAAGGCTGGAGAGAATGCCTACAAACCATGTAATATATGGTAGCAAAGGAAGTACACCCATCCACTTGCCTCCTGTGGAGGGATGAATATCTCACTGGGAAGGCTTCAGTCCAGTAGGCTGATACCAGGACATGAAATTGGTTTCAAAGCAGGCATCAAAAGAGGTTTCCTCAATCCAAGGACTACCTGATACTGGAACATGTGAAAGTATGGTGATGTTCTGGTTAAAAGCGCAATAATAATAACAATAACTCCAGGATTTACAGAAGGATTTGCCTGAATACCTACCCATCTCCTGACACCTGACTTTTGTTCCACAATTTTTACTCCTGCAGGAACCTTAGTGATCACTGCCATCTATTGGCAACAAATAAGCTAACATTACTGTCCCACTAAGATAATACACTAGAAATTACATAATTTACCTGAAATTGAACATGCTACACTGTTAAAGACAATGATAGATCTTCTCAGCTTACAGTTTCATGATGTTGTGTTTGGGGTTTTTTTTTTTAATGAGAGTATTGTGCAACATGAAATGTGTAATATTTGCGCTAGCCTTTCTTTATGTTACTTAAGTGATTTTGTCTGTTACAACACAGCTCTTCATTCATATGAGACTGCGCTCAAGTTTTCAACAGAGAACACCTGGCTGGGAGAGCTCCAGGGGATTAACGAATTGGAATTCCCAAGTATGAGATAGCGTGGTTACATGAGGGAGAAATTCCTTGCTCATGGCAGAAGTCTTCTGAGAAGTATTGTGAGATCTTTTAAATGGAAGGCACTGATTGCCACGTTTTTATTTATCATTATCACATTTGCCTCGACAGAACAAAACAGGGAAACGCTGCATGAGAGTTCTACCCATTTAAATGTATAAAAGAGAATTGTCCCTACCAGCACCTATCAAATTAATCAAAGGCAAAGCAAAATAAGTGACTAATCTCTTATTAATATCTAAAACATTTCTCTCCAATGTCTGAATACCCTTTAAGGAGGATACTAAGTGTACAGAATTTAAAAATGTAATAATGAACTAAGTGATTTTCTTCAACATCTTTGATTGCTCAGCTTTCAGAAGGTCTGCATACCTACAAATAAATAATTCAAAACTAATTTTAAGCACATCTTTAATGGTTTAATGTCACTAACTTTATTAGAAGTTGCAGCTTTTTATGCTAGAAAGATGATAGCATAAATTTACCATGAGTGATGTCATAATTGCAGCTGTGTTATAACTAACACAAAAATAAAATTTTTTTGCTGTGTGCAGGTTTATACTTCAATTAATTATTTGGGCTCTAGATTAGGCAACTAGGCATAATAAATTTGGAAGAAATATTCCCCCCCCAATTTTTAGCAAATGGCTTATTAAGCCTTCCTAAACATGTTGAGACAAGTTAGGTCCTCTTGCAAATTAACTGATGTATTTTTTCAGAAGTCTCAAATTTCATCCATGATATTTGTGTTGCCAATTATAGACTGGGATTTGAATTACTTCAGCTGATATCTTTTTCCTATAAATAATCACTGTATAATCTAGATTCACCAAGCTCCTACGTTTGGGGTGGGAAGCTCAGTCAACCCGGCATGGGACTGGGACTGCTTGTTAGAGCTACACTCTGAGCAGGGCTTGTGCATCCACAGTGGCAGAACAAGTGCAGGAGGTGATGTCATGCTCACATTTTAACAGAGGAAGAGATTTTGGCATCATCTCACAGCTGACCTCAATGTTCCTCAGGAACTGCCGCTTGCTTGCATCAGGAAACCCTTTGGCACAGATCAAGGGTTTCAGAGTCGTGCGCTGTGGAAGTACAAGGCAAGGAAAGCTGCCTGACAAGCTTTATGAATGTTTGTAAGAGAATATTTTCATAAAGTTGTAATCCTTCTATCTGAAAAGGATTGCTGCTTAAATTACTGTTAACAAAATCAAGAGTGGGAGACAACAGAGGCCTGCCAGTATTAAGAAGATCAAAGCATGCTGGCGTCGATAGCTGTATTTATGTTGCAGGTTTACTGTATTAAATTATTTACATACTTTCGAAGAGAAGAAACATTTCACTATCAATACGAGAAATATTGCATTGTTAACTTTAGTTTGAAATTATTTCTTTTTTTTTTCAGAAGAGTGTCTTTAGTTTGTCATTATCTAATAAATAAGATTTGGGAAATTATTTCTTTAAAAGCAAACCAAATGTTATGGTTTTCTGTGCTTGTTTAAGGCTTAGAGGAATGAGTGGTTTCCACATCCAACACAACCAAACCTTGAAATGAGGAGCCTTATTGCTTCTTTTGTACTTCACTTCTTTCTTGTTGTATTTCTCCTTGTCATACATACAAGGGGAGAAAACCAGTTTTTAAAAAGCATTAACTGTGGCTTTGTATTGCTTGTCCTTCTGGTCACCCAGCTGGGCTTCCAGGACACCCACCTGTGTGTCTCTGTCTCAGTCTTCCCTCTCTCCCCTACCCAGTACATTGGCCAGACAAAACCGAGAAGGTTGTTCCAGCCAGCCAGGACTGCATCCCTCAAAACACTACTTGAGCTTTTGACCAGCTGAAAGCAACATCCTCAGCAGATTCATGTGGCTCCATTGGCCACTTCCTTCAGCAGCTGCCAAGACAGAGCTTGCTCATCTCTGTGAAGCAGTGATGCCCATACCAGACACAGACCACAGCATTTCCTGCCTTTGCTAGTCTTTTCTTTAATCTTTCTCTTAATTTGCCCTTTGGTTTAAAGAACAAAGATCAGAGAGCCCTCAGAAAGTGCTCAAGGTCATGTTTTATCTTTTTTCCTGAAGACTGCCAAACTGAGAGTTACTTTTCTAACAAAGAATAGGAGCAGGAGAAATGTGAAAACAAATATTGCTGACACAGAAGCCCTACCTCACATACATATTATTTGTAAATATAAATATGTTGCTCATTTATTTCCTCTTGCCTTCCTATTTTCTGGGTATTTAATAAAGCTTTGAAAAGCATTTAGTGATGATCGTTTAATGCAGGGCTAAAAATGCTACACCCTCGCAGTTTAACCCCATCCCCGGGCTCATATTTAATTATAGTGATGTGCAGTGACAGTGTCATGGCATTTCCTTTAATCAGCTGGGCTCCCTGAAATTAGCTTCCCTAATTTTGGCCTCTAGTTGTCTAATTAGAAACTTCATAGCAGAGGACAACAACAATTCATTACAGCCAGTTGGAAGAAGAGTTTTGTTTCTCACAAGAAGTATTGTTTTAAAATCAGTGTACATAGAGATATACACACTAGCTTTTTTTTACATAGACACAAGCACGTGTGCCTATCTTTCCTCCTGGATCAGGCTGAAAAGTCTGAAACTTGACGTTTTTCCTGGGAATGAGATTCCTCTAACATCTCTTGATTTGCCAGCTGCCAAACTCCTCTGCTTCCCACTTCTCTGATTGCTTTCCTGGATGCTCAGCTGCCGCGCTGGCTCGTTGGCTGCCCCAGCAGCCAGCTGCTCTGACGGGCAAGTGGAGGATCCCGGGGAGGCGGCAACCTGCCCACCCTGCTGCCAGCCAACTGGCTAGTGTCTTGTCAAGGCAGGCTGCCTGCAAACCTGTATTATTGCTGTTGAAAATTTTGATGGACTCCTGCAGGATCCGTATGTCCTGTTTAATCAGTACTCTCTGATGGAGCGGTATTCCTTCAGGGACAAAACCTAATGACCTTCAGTGTTTCTGTGGTGTGTAGAAGTGCTCTTCTCAAATGTGTCCTTCAGATATGACTGCGCTAATGCACACTCAAGACTTTCAAGATGTACAGATGTATCAGAATAGCATTCAAATAGGGCTCAAGAAAATGGAAGAGAGAACCACGGAGGTACTGGAATCTGATGTCAGTGAAAGGCACTCAAGTATTGCAAAAACGGGGCAAGCAGGGCACTTCAGAAAGATAGGAATGATCTAAGAGAATGGAGGGAATTTTGCAGGAATTTCTGATGAGCCAATGTCTTTAGCTTTCAGACATGAAGAAAGCTATGAATGCGTCATGCTCCAGAAATGCTCAGAGTCAATTTATGCTCAGGATTGTTGCATGAGTAGATAATAGCTAAAGAATATCATCTATGGTTATGCAACAGCACAGCCAAGTTCATCGTCTTTCACGTACCTCAGTAGCAAGCCAAATGCCAATATAATGCCCTATGCCAGAGAAAATGTTTTGCTTAGGGATTTTTTCAGCTAGTAAATAGCATAAAATCCAGCTAACATACCAAACAAAATCTGTTTAAGAAAATCCATGTTTGAGAAGAATGTATGAAATGTATCTGACTTATCTGTATGTGTCTCAGGTAGGTATTTGGTAACATTTTGATGATGGTCTTATTCCATTAATTATTATATGTAAAGCAGTGTTTCTCTTGTGAATGCTCCTCCCCCAGTTTGTAAAAACTTTGTGATTCTTTTTTTTTTTTTACTTCCCTTTTCTGTTGTTCAACTCCAACTTAACCCTTCTTGTGGAAGGACCCCTTCATTTTCTAGGAAAATGTGGTGAATATAATATTTAGACCAATACCTATAGCCCTCAGCTTCTTCCCTTCCAGAGATCAATTTTACTTTTTCTAGTTTCCTCTCCTATGCCAGCTCACTATCCTTTTGTTTTTCTCCACGTAGTCTATTCAAATTCTTTAATTTCTTCTTAATTTGCTTCAGTTTATTCACATCATAGAAAAGGTGTGGAGTACAATTTACTTCATTCAGCCTATTCAGGATTTTCTCTGTGTTTCTATTTCTCTCCCCTTGCCCTTCTGATTTCACTGTAATAAAATTCTTTCTTTCTTTCTTTTAGCATTCAACTTTTTGATTTCTTCTTAATCACCTCCTCCTACTCTGCATTGACTCAGACTTTCTTTTCCTCCTCTCTTAACCCTTCTGTGCCTGGCATCTTTCCTTCTCCCTGCATCACTGCTTCTGCACTCACTCAACAGTCCTTTCAGCAATTTTTCTGCCTCCTCCACTCAGCTTGTTAACTTTCCTACTTAAATTTTCTCCTTGACTCATTTGGTGTTATTATTGTTAATAATAATAGTAGAAAAGAAACTCCATAGAGAGCAAAAGAGAAAGTCTCTGCCAAAGAACTCGATAATATAAGAAGATATTATAGAGACAAAGGTGAAGCGAATAGGACTGAAAAAGGCAATGGCACCTAATGGGACAATGAAGTCCTTGCTGTTTAGTTCTCCATCATTCTGTTGTTTAAGCAATCTTCTACTAGAGGAAAATTGAGCTAGGGATTAAAGTACCTGCGAAGCTCATTTTAGATAGGCAGCTGCTTCAGATAACTGAGTGGGAGTGCTTCGAATATATTGCTGGAGCCATTTGTTGGAGACATCTATATTCTTCTTTCTTTTCCAGTGTTGTCTGCAGTATTTATGCTTCTGCCCTACAGAGCTGACACTGTGTCATACAGAAGAAAAAGGGGAGGTGGTGGTGCATTTGTTTGTTTTTTTATTTTTTTGTTTGTTTGTTTTTTAATCTGAATTACTCTCAAAATATTTAGTAGGGCTTACATCCAAATAAGTTAAACCTGCTCAAATCAGATTTAGTAAAGGTCCATATGTTGCAGGCAGGCAGTGTGAGAGGCTATCCCTACTCTTAGTCTTCCTTCTCAAACAGCTAAAGGTCTTTGGGCCAAGAAGATCTGCTTATCTTAGATCCACTAGCTTTAGTAACACATTTTTTCACAGTGTTTTATAGACCTTCTAAAGCATCATGTCTGGCAGCTGAAATCTATTTTACAGTCTTTTCTTTAGAAGAAGAGGGAAGAAAGGGCTTGGGAAATATAGTTTCTGTCTAGCCTTCATGCATGACTGTGGCCTTGGTGCTACCTAACAGGTGAGTGCTAGCACAGCTACTGCAGGAGCCTTGTGCAGTTTGCTCAGCGACATATTCAAATTCCTGAGACGATAATGAAATTAGAATTGTGGAGGAGGGAAAGCAGGTGATGAGACAGGAGAGATGGAGCAGTAACGAACACAGCAATGGGCTGACCTCCTGCTGAGTCTCTCTTGACCTTCTGAGAAGAGGACAGAAGAGCAATGCATCCCTCATAAAGATTTTTAGTTACTTTCACACTCCATGCACTAATGAACTATTCCCTCTGCCTTTGACTCTTATGTTCATAGAAATACGAGGATATCTTTATCTATTATTACCCCTCTGTCAACAGGGTTGACATGGCCAGTGCACTCAAATGCTGTTAAGATGGGCAGAGGGCATCAGACTTTTGTCTGCAGCCATGTATGTGAACACTGTAAGTCAGTCTTGCTTATGGAATAGGCAGCTCCTGCCTCTGCCTTGCTACCAGCTCTTCACTGGCACCTCCGTGGTATCTGCTTCTTCACACCTACAAGAGGAAACATGAGCTCTATACTGGGCTGCTTGGGGAAACTAGCCATTGGAAACCAGTCTCAGCTTGTGAGAATCCTGATCCAACTCAGCAAACAACTACCTGAACTACTGTGCCAGCATAAAGGAGGCAGCAGCTCAAGGGCAGAAATTTGGTGGCCGGAGGCATGCAGTGTATAGCATTGATCTTTTTGGCAGCCATTCCTAATTATATTGGTTTAAATTGTGCATGAAGCTACAGACAAATAATGTAATTGGGTGAGAATTCACTGCCTCAGGAAAACAGGCCAAACAAAGAAAGATTTTAACAAGGTATAATAAATGTTCATGTTACTTTCCAGTTATGAAGAGTGGAATAGTGTTGAGAGGCAAAGCTGGGCAGTGGGTAAATCACTGCAGATGGACTTTGTAGGCTGTCCTCTCTGTCCTTCAGGTCAGGCACATAACTGCCATGGCCATTCTGGTAAAAAAAGCCTCTCCAAATAGGAATTTATCATTCAAAAAGCAGTCAACAACCAACACCAATGAATACCCTTCCCCAATGCCTATATTCCCCTAGACAGGTCAAGACTCCCCTATCTCTGTGCCTTTGATTCATCATCTGGGAATCAGATGCCCTGGCCGCTTGCCAGCACCTGCATTTTGCTGTCTGTCAGAGCAGGGTCAGCAGCTTCCCTGGGTCTGGGAAGGGACCCTACGCAGGCAATGCTGCTTCTGAGCAGCCAGGAACGCACCTTTAGGGCTGTCTTAATCTAATGCAGCATCACAGTGTGCGTCATATTAATCCTGCCAGTGACTGGGAAGAGCTGATGCACCTTGGAGTTTTTTTGGTTTTTTTCTGCTCTGTTTGGTCCTTTCTACGCCCGCAGAGTTCCCTTTTTTGTTACAGGATCCCCAGTTTCAACAGAGAGATGATACCGATGTAAAGCAGGTTAGCTGAACTGAGAAGCCTCTTCAGTGGTACACAGATCCAGTGGAATCATAGAATCATTAAGGTTGGAAAAGACCTCAAGGATCATCCAGTCCAACCGTCCTCCCGCCACCTATTACCCACTAAACCATGTCCCTAAGTACCACATCGAACCTTAGCTCCCAGGGAGTCACACTACCAGGATTTGTGGCAAAAGATGCAATAATTCAGAACAAGGAATGTACAACCTCAGCACAGCTACCAGTTTTAATATTGGTTTCAACTAAATTGAAAATAATCTCCAACAACAATACACCATGTAATTAACACAGCTTGATTTTCTGTCAGTCAATCTTTATTCCCTTAAAAATGTCCAAGTCAATTCGGAAAAAGAATCCCACAGAAAAGAAAAAAAACCCACAAAACATCACCACCAGCAATAAAAAATAATTATTAAAATTAAAACACTAAAAATATAAAAGTTGTAACTTACTTTGTTTATTAAATTGTCATAGTTCAGGTACCAAGAAATAAATGTTTAGCAGAAATTTTGTGTGTGTGTTTAGTCTGATTTCTTCTTCTTTTCCTTGGTAACAACGAACTTAGTAAGTGGCTTTCTGTTTGTTAAAAATACAAGGGATGTGTAAAAAACTGCATGAGTGAACATGTTTCATGAGTTCATGTTCATGAGTGAACATCAGCTGTAGTGTTGTGTCATTTTAAGTGAAAAGAAAAAGAACAGCATGGGGGATGGATGGCTGAAAAGAGGAAGGCAGGATCAACCAATGTATACGAAGGAGAAACTGAGGCAGTTGAAGGAATAGGTGAAGTGAATCTTTCAGATGTAGAAATACCAGGACAGAAAGGGAGTAAGAAAAGAGGACCAGAACAGACACAATTACAAAGAGTCAGGAAGATCTAGGGGTTGGTGTTTTGTTTTTTTTTTGGGGGGGGTGGTTGGGGTTGATGTGATTTTGGAGCTGGATTCTGCAATGATCCAATCTTGCAATACGAGAGAAGAGAAAACAAAATTAAATGCTTATTCTTTTCAAACTTATCAGAAAAATCAAATGTTTACATAATGAATAATTTATTAGTGCCACTTGTGATCATCAAAAGCTTCAATTGGGACAAAGGATACAGCAAGGTCTTTAAAAGGATTTCAAATCTGAAGTTAACAAACTAAACAGGTTTTTTCTTTTGTTTGTAAGACCCAAAGACATTGATATTATTTGTTATAATGTGATTTTCTCTGTCATCTGCTATAGACTTTTACAAATTAACTTTTATTAAAGGATGGACATTTTAAAAAACAGACAAAATATACTATCAAATGTTCCTCCAAACTGTTATTTAATTTTGGAGAGACAATAAAAAAGCTGGAGGTGTGCGTGTGTGTGTGTGGAGATAAAGCCATTGGTCCCACTGTCTCTATTAACAGAACCACGCTGCACCTAGAAGTAGTCTGTTAAAAATAACCAGCGGCTATATCTAAGTGAGTTTGGAAGTTACAGGATCACTGCTCACCCATTCCATTTCCATTGCTTTAACTCCATGTTTTCACTAGCCACCTGATGAAAACAGAGACCATTCCTTAGGCATCGCTTCGGTGGCTCGTTTGCTTGAGGAGGAGAGGGGGAAAGGATTGGTATTTTTCACATCCTTTGAGTCACTGGAGACTTTCACAGATGGAAACAGTATGTCAAAAAGAGCCATTAGTAATTCATTAAATTCTCAGCTGCTTGGCTAGTGTATCATAATCACAGGCTCAGATATAAATCAGTCACCAGTGCTGGAGTCATCGTGAATTTTTTCCTCTAGGTCAGATAGGCAGAAGCATTCTGACATTCATAGCAAGGGGATGACCTGCTTCCTCGGGTCGGTTTATTTTAAAAATTCCCTACTGCAAGGCCTTAAGGCTTTGGCATTGTTCTTGATTTTTTCCCTTTTGTTCCTTCAGACACTACAGATTTCTCTTTTTGGCCTGCTACAGGCATTTTACATTTGCTCTAGACTATTTAAAAATATTGTGTCATCCGAAGTCTGTGAGGGTATGCGGAGTGCATGTTTTATACGCTGTTTGAAGTAGGTCTCTATTGCACTCTTGTAATTTCAGGTTTATAGACTGTGTGACCATGATGGTATTTCCCAAATTCATGTTCCTAAATTAAAGAGTTCCCTAACATCAAATTTCTGTTTTCTGAGTAGATATTTTTAAGCTAAGCTCAAGGTTCTCTCTGTCAAGCTTGAGTCTTTTGCTTTAACATTTTTTTTTTCCAAACTGAAAAAAGAATATCCCGTATTTGTCTCCAGTTTTCATTATTTCTGAGATGTGAACTGGTGATTCAAGTACAAGATCTGAGCAGCAGACCGATCAGTAAGAAACAGTATTAGTTGAGATTCTTCTGTCTGGACATCAAGAGCAACCTTTTTTCAGGTAGGAGTCCAAACTCCGATGGCTTCACTCCCTGCCCCTGGCTGCATCCTGTTTGATCGTGTCCTTTTGGTCCCAGAAGCCATGTTGGCTTGCAACAGCAATCAGTTTTCTTTAGCACTTGTCAGTCTAAATATCGATTCCTGCTGAAAATCTCTTCCCAAATCAGCACTAATATGCCCAGTATTCAACTAGATGAGAATACCCCACTAACATTTTTATTACGAAGCTTCTCAGTGAACCAGTTGTTAATCCACTGAATTCAAGCCATGTTAACTTTCATAGTTCTTGATTAAACTGTCATGTGGTGCAAATTCCAATGCTTCTTATAAATCTCTTGTATTGACACCGTCAGTGTGCAGCAGGTCTGGAAACTTTGCCAGCATACTGAGAAATCAGATGTCATCCACAAGAGACCATTGTGGAAATCTATCCTTGATATATCATCAGAAAATGTCTTTGCTGTAGGGAATGAAATCAAATGTCTGAACTTCTGCTCTGGAGCTAGCATGAACCTGAGATGGCTGACTTTCTCATTTGGGGTGGTCCCTACAGTTAATTTTTTCTAAAACTTTTCAAGCCTCCACTTTCATCACTGACAGAACATTTCCATCAAAATTTTCTTTCTTTTAAAAATGATTTCCTCAGCAGAGGGGGTCAGTGAGCTCTAGACTCAGGCCACTCTGATGCAGCAGACCTGCAATGACTCTCCTCCTGTGGTGAAGGTTGCCATTGCACCTTTCCCTCCAAAAATCCCTAGGTCCAGGTTCCCCTGATTGAAGGCTCATTGTGAGAGGAAATTAAACCTATTTTTTTTTCTGAATGAAAGACTCCAGGATTTGAATGTTAGGTCTTTTGTTTGCTATTACCCTATCTACCAAGTCCTGCAAATGCCACTCAGTTTTTGGTTTTGTTGAAAGGAAATGAATTTATCTGTTTAGAAGATGGTCCTCATGCTTGGCAAGACAGAGCTCTTCAAGGAACCCATGTCATGTGCACAGTTATTCTGGTCACCAGCCAGCTTTTTGGTGGTGTCACTAAGTTCCTGTCTGCTGGCATGTCAGGCAAGAGATTATTTTTGACACACCGCATCTGTAAATTTCTTTTAATAGCTATAATGACAGGTATAATTACCTTAGAAACAGGACTTTGTCTTCTGTGGTACATTTGGCATAGCTGAGAATCCAGGATTGGATTCGAAAAAAAACCCACCTCAAACTAGTGGGAAGATTTGGTACCTAATTTTGCTTTGATGAGGTAAGACAACAGCAGATGCCTGCTGCAGGCCTCTTGAGGAGGTCTGCTACTTCCTTCCTAAAGGTAATTCTGGCTAAAATCAGAAGCGGACAATAAACCAAGCAACTACTGGACGATTTTCTAAGATAAACTGTCAGTCTTCAGAGTCACAGCAATCCAAATAATTGCTCTCAAATCACTCATGTCACAATGTTTGTGAAGGGCTGCAAGCAGTTCAAAAGTGTCCTTTGGTCAAAATGGCTATTGTTTGGTCCTCAAGATCTGTTCTCCTTGATAAATCACTTGGGTCCTGCAAAATCTGTCGGGGTTTTAAAGTTTTTCCATTTTTCTTTGGAAAGTTTGCAGAAGATCTTGTCCAGGGAACAATTTAAAAAGCAAGAAATATTCTTTTCTTGTTATTAAGTTTCCAATATCAATTGACCTAAGAAAGAAACTATTTGGATTAGATCCTTGTGAAATAACATCCATAGACTCAAACTCTACTTTTGAACATGGTGGTATGTGCCTTCTTCAATGGAACAGTCCCAAGCTGCAGACAGTCATTCAGGTGGTGCAGGAACACAACCACCACTACTGAAACTGTTTTCAGCAAAAATAGAAGGAGGAAGAAGGACTTATTTCACAATTATTTCACCTGCTGAACAACTTGCAAGTTTGATTTTTTTTTTTGTTTTGTTTTGTTGAAATATCTCAGTCAGAAGATGCTTCATGTTTCCAGGTGAGCCTTCCAGAGCACAGGGGAGCCATAGGTCCTCCAAAAATGACTTGTTATGTTTTAGTTGCAGGTGCAAAATTCCTCCAAGACCCAAATGGGTGTGACCTCAGGATAGAATTTCTTCGTGATAAAGCCAGTAAAGATCATAATATCTCTGTAGTAAAAAGTATTTAGATATGTTACAAAGGCAAGTGTAGGGTCCTCCACCTAAAGAGGAATAACCCTATGCAGTAGGGTTAGGAAACCCAGTACAGGTTAGGGGTTGACCCGCTGGGAAGCAGAGCTGCAGAGAAGGGCCTGGGAGTCCTGGTGGACAACAAGCTCTCCATGAGCTGGCAGTGTGCCCTCATGGAAGGCCAATGGTATCATGGAGTGCCTCAAGAAGAGTGTGGTCAGCAGGTCAAGGGAAGTTATCCTCCCCCTCTACTCTGTCCTGGTGAGGCCACATCTGGAGTATTGTGTCCAGTTCTGGGATCCCCAGTTGAAGAAAGAGAGGGAACTACTGGAGAGAGTCCAGCAGAGGGATACCAAGATGATGAGGGGATTGGAACATCTCTCTTATGAAGAAAGGCTGAGAGAGCTGGGTCTGTTTAGTCTGTTTAGAAAAAACTTCTTTATTCTGAGGGTGATGGAGCATTGGCACAGGCTGCCCAGAGAGGTTGTGGAATCTCCTTCTCTGGAGATACTCAAAACGCACCTGGATGCAATCTTGTGCAACCTGCTCTAGGTGATCCTGCTCTAGCAGGGGGATTGAACTAGATGATATCCAGAGGTCCCTTCCAACCCCTACCATTCTGTTATTCTGTGATTCTATGATATGCTTGAAATAATAAAACTAATCTGCTATTTTTTCTTTGGAAAGACAATGATCTTTATTTTATGGAATAAATATTTGAAGCTGCTAAATTCAGTTAAGAACATCCCACAATTCTCCACCGTGCTATTTCTAAAAAAAACACCAAAAACCCAACCCAAAAAACTGCTGAAAAAATAGCATCAAGTTATGAGATGCATTAAGTTTTAAGTCACGATATGTATATGGTACACTGATTCTCACATCTCTTTCAGTAATACTGTTTTACTTTTACTCTACAGCCTTCCACTGGCAACCAGTTCATTAGTGTGTCCTGTGCCTTAAAAGGTGCTTGCAAAAAATCTATATATTCACAGAAAGAAAGAACTGCAAAAGATATTCAGAACATCTGATAGTCCTCTGCACTGAGGCAGGATCCAGTATATTTGTATCAGCCTCAACAGGAATATATATATATATGTGGCTGTTCACAACCTGGTTTTAAGAGAATAGTGTGATCTGAAAACCAGCTGGAATCCTCTATTACTTATCAGAAATTACAGCAACCATCTATAAATTACTGCCTTGGCTAATACATTCATATTTCTGAGGTAATTTTTCATTTCCTCACCTCTACTTTAGTAACAACCTTGCATTAAATCCAAGCTCGACAAAGTCAACATGAAAATTCCCATGGACTTCAACAAAACCAGGCTTTTTCCTCTGTTTTTCTTCATGATTTAGCTGAGTGGCCATGGAAATCTTTGGCTGACAGATTTATTTTAAAACAGTGAGACATCTAAATTTTAAATCTTTGCTTTAGCCTATCTGTTATTTGAGTGTGTGCTTTGGGAATACATTTAGATAATTTTTATATTTCAGTGTAAATCCCAAGGTAAAATGTTGCTACTAAGCCAACATTTACCAATTGTTCATTTAACGGCTTTGGGTTGAGGTGTTGACTTTGACGGGAAAAATTAAAAGTTGGGTTTCTTACTGAGCCCAGCTGACAGAGGTACAGTTGGCTCTGCCTTGAGCAATGGAAAGCACTAGATCATCCCTTCAAGCCCCTGTCAGCCCTATGATACTTGGATTTAACTAGTTTGGTTTTAACTTCAATCAGACATAGACTCATGGCTAAAACAGATCAGAAAATAAAAAGAACATGCCACAGGGAAAAAAAAAAGTGATATACTTGTTTAAATCCATTGGCTACAAGAAGCGAATAGCCAGATTATTTAGGTTCACTACGAACAGGTTTTCCATTCCTGAATAAGATACTGAGTGCAGTCTTAAGATGCTCCCTTTGATGTAAATCTCATGCTGAGGTTCCTTCTCCATATAATGATGAGGAGGCATATTAGAGCTGCTAACAAAAGAGCCGATGTCACCGTGACCTGAGAACGGGTTTTCAACCTACCAGAATTGCCTGGGATTAGTAAAGCTGTCGTCTTCCTCTGGTTGCTCTCTGGTTGTCATTCTTTCAAATGCTCTCTGAAGAATTCAATTATCAAAACAATTTAAAAAGAGACAAGGCTGTGAAGGCTTTGCACAATAATAGAAAACAAATCTTTTTTTGGTTTTGTTTTGTTTTTAAATAAGTCTTTAAATCTCTCGGGCATAGAAAGAATCTGAAAAAACTACTTTAAACTTGTGATTTAGCTGTGCTGTGGCTCTAATTGGTTCTTTTAATTTTAAGGCTTGCTCCAACTCCCACAGCAGTGAATAGGAATCATTGCAGTAACTTCAGGGCCTGATAGATCCGCCTCTCAAGTTGCTCTGCAGGGGCACCCACTCTTATTTCCTTGACTTCTTGTTTATTCTTTTGAGAATACACAAAGGATAACATTAAAAAAAAAAAAAGAGAAATAAAAAAAATTGAAACAACCAACCTGTCAATTTGGTTTAATTTAAAATAGTAATTAAAAAAAACAGTTTACTTCCCTCTGGATGGGCATAGCGTGAATCCCAGGAAAGAAGGATGCAGCTCTTCCAAAGGAGGGAGGCAAGTGAGCGTGGAGATAAAGAAGGGTAAAACTGGTTGGCGGACAATGGTAAAGGGCCTAGTTGGGTTCTGACATGGAGCAAAAACCCTAAATCCACATCGTGTAAGTTAAACAACAAAATTTAGTGGCCTTACAATATCAGTATTTGTATCTTAGAAACCCACTGAATGTGGGTAACATGTCTGACAATCTTTGCTCAAGGAGTCACCCACTTTTCTAAACTAGCGGCTCCAGGATGTTGTCCATGGTCAGCTATTGAAGTTTGCAGAACTCTTAGATTTCTTTTTGTGTTGGACGGGAGGGAAGAGGGGCTATTTGCTTGCCTTTTGCAATATTGCTTTTAATTCTTATGAGTATTCTGCTACCTGTCTTGAGCAGATATCTAATAAAGATGAGCAGAAAAATGCTTCTCTCTTAACAGTGCCACGGAGATTTCCTTCCTGTGTGACCTGGTCCCAGGACCAGAAGAAGATGTCAACCTAATATATTACTAGTTATGGAGGTGGGCAGAGGAGCTTGAGCCAAGGTGACAGCTTGGTCATTTCTAAGGGAGAATTCAGTTCCATTCTGTGGTGGCAGTATGTATCTCTGAGGACAAAATAAAGCAAACAAAAAGCAAATGAGAGAAACGTTGAAATTTGTTTTGGAGCTGGTAATTTAATGTGCTGCTTTATTTCTCAGCTTATCGCTGTGCTCCCTTTTGCTTTTCACTCAACCTAACCATCAGCTTGACCAAGGAAAACTCCTTATATGCCCCCAATAATGAGGGAGAAGCTGAAAGTCATGTAGCGAGATAGAGATTGACACTTCCCTTCTGTTACCCTGGGAATCTACAGGTCAGACCAGTGCCACTACACTGACCTCTAAAAATACGTGTATGACAAACCCCTTTGGAACGTTTCATTAGTTAAATTTGGTTCGATCCTCAATCTCTGTGGCATCACCCCCCAAAGGTGAGCGAGGATGGCACAGAAGTAGGAGGATGTGGGGAAGAAGCTGGCTTCCCGTCACCAGCGATGACGCAGCCCCTGTGAGAGACATGCCCTGAGTGTGCTCTGCCTGAGACAGTCAGAGAAGGGTAGGAATGACACAGTTTTGGGAAAGAGACAGAGTTTGTCGGGAAATGTCATACGTCAGACGATGCAGAATAGTTTAAATCTGTCTCAAATCTAAAGCCCCCATTTTCACATTCCGAAGGGTATCTCAAATACTTTTGCTCCCACTCTTATGAAGTATCTCCGTGGTACCTTCTGACAAAGGGTTATACATGAAAATTCTGTCATGATGTGAAATATTGTCTGGTATAATTCTAAACATTTGTATTTCGTTTCAGTTTACACCCAGATCACCTGTAGGGACTGCTCCCCGAAAGCTGAGGTCTCATTCACTAATTATTTGCTTACATATTTATGGCTCTTGGAGGCCAGTTTTTAAACTTGTGGGTTTAGTGGTTTCATTAGGTCAGCGCCTTTTCTGCTATCTTTTCATTTAAGTCGCATTGTCAAAAATTTAAAAAAGCTGTTGTGGAGGAACAAACTTTCACAAGGTCCTAGTTTGTGAATCCACCCGTCAAAGACAGTCTACCACTTTGTCACCAAACCAGAACCGAATTGATACACACTTCAGACTTCGCTCTCGGCTTCTTTGTTCAGTAAGAAAAGGGGGGGCGGAAAAGGTTCTCTTGCTGTATTCCCAAGGGAATCCCGCTAAGTTAAAGCACATTTTAATCTCTTGAGCTGGCAGCTTTATTAGTAAGCGTTTCCCAATCTTCAGGGAAATCTAATTTCACAAACAGATCAGAGCCACTTCAAACGCAGCTTTCAGTTGCCATCCACCGGGGGACAAACGGGGAGGAGGAAGTTTGTCAGAAAAGCCCTTCTCTGAGCCCAAGAGTGATTACCAGAGGTGTCTCCATCGACTGCCACCCACCTAAAGTCGATAGTACTCAAATGAGTACGCCGGTGCGGACTATATAAGAGAAGCGCATGGCTCTGGAGGGCGCATCCCCCCTCTCCGGGCGCAGCACCGACCGCCCCGCTCCGCACCCAGCGGAGCCTCCGCGGGGACACGGGCTCTCCGGCGACGGCAGAGGACGGCTCTCCCCAGCCCGAACGCACTCAGCGCGACTTGCCTCCGCTTGAAGGTAAGCAGCCGCCCGCCGGTTCTCCGGAGGGGACCTTTGGCACGGAGCGAGGGGGTGTCGCTGCCCCTGCAGCGAAGTCCGGGTCGTTCCCCGGTGCCTCCCTGCGTTTGCCGTGCGCCCCGGCGGCGGGGGACGGAGGGAGATCGCGGAGTCGTCGGGCAGAGCTAGCGGTTCTGATTAACTCTTTCGCCCAAGAGGATTTGCGAGGGACGCCAAGTATAAACAGTTTGTAAATAACAGAATTTCCCCCCCTCCCCCTTAATCCTATACCGTTTGCTATAATTAGAATAGCTTACTTAGGGGCATTAAGGGCTGCTCTCGAAGCCGCAGCCTGTTGTTTTTGCCCTTTACACCCTGATTTGCAGCAGTTCCCTGTGTAATCCCTGACCGAACTCCCTCCAGCTGCCCGTCCGTACGCTCTCGCCCGAAGTCCGCCGTGCCCCGGGCGGGCTGACCCGGGGGGGCTCTCCCGCCGCCCCGCTCCGCCGGCGGAGGGAGCAAACAACCGCCAGCGCGGGAACGCGGCGGGCAACGGGAGCCGAGCAAATGCCCCGCAAAGCCCGAGCCCGCAAATGTGTGCGGCGGGGTTAATACCCTTCCCCTAATCCGCGTCTATAAATGCGCCCTCCGGCGCTGCTCGGGGGCTGGCGGGGAGCCGCGGCGGGGCCAGCCGGTGACGGCCCGTCGGGTCTCCGCCGGCCTTTCGCGGGGCTGCGCC
>VWZZ01007446.1:18086-45892 GCA_013399095.1 Psophia crepitans | reverse complement strand
GGTAGCCCCTGGGGAGGTTTCTGCCTTTGCCTGGGTCGAGCCCTGCTGAGGGCGGCGCAGCCCAGCCCCGCTCCCGTGCGGGACCCGGCATCAAGGGGATGCGGAGGGGGAGCAGCGTGATGCCCCGGCCCTGCTCCCCGGCAGGAGTTCGGCCATGGGAGATATCCGGGACACAAGGGAGAAGAGGGTCACTCGGGCTTCAGTACCTTCAGCTGGGAGGTCAGTGGTGGCCACAGTTGATCTATGGCCGCTCTGAGCAAGCCTCCCAACTTCCCTGTATTACAGCGCACATAGCTCTCAGGAAGCTCCATCCCCCCCCCCCCCAAACTCAGGCCTGTGCCTCTGATTTACACAGGGAGAAATGACTGATCTGAAAGACAGATGTCTGGACTTACTCCTTTCAACTTTCTCTTCAACTTGACTGGCTCCCATGTGAAGCGTTTTTCTAGGTTTGCAGGGGCAGGTGCGGGAGACCTGGGCTGTGCTGGGCACAGGGGCTTGTTTCACCTTCCAGGGGGGGATGCTCAGGCTGGGGCAGGGAGCCGTCCCTCCAGGGCTGGCACAGGTCAGGCATGGCCATGACAAGCGGGGGCAGTTCAGGGTCAAGCACAGCTGGCTGGTGATGTTCACAGGCTGTGCTTGGCCAGGAGACCGGTCAGTGGGTCACCTCTGCTGCGGCTAGTTTTGATGCAGAGCCATGCAAAAGATTTCCTACTGGAGTGGAGCTGCTGGAGAAGTTTGTATGGATTAGTTAGGATGGTGCAGTTCAGCAAGAAGGAGATTGTCTTTTGGCAGTAGCCCACTAACGTTTTTCTCTTGTTGCCTGCCAGAGACCATACTGGAGAGAAAACAAGATGAGGGAAACTAGGAAAGTTTGATTTCTTAGGCATTGGTGTCACTGGAGAGTGCCCTTGTGGCTGGTGGCTGGTAATAGGCGAAGGGGAGACACAGCCCTCCCCAGGTCACACTGGTAGAGTTGCTCTTCTCTGTCCAGTGGTCTGTTTTAAAGGAAATTAAACCACATTTCGGAAAAACTTGAACTTAAGTGACAAATTCAGAAGTTAATAAGTGAGAAACTGAATGGTGGGGCAGGCACTTGCACAGTGAGATCGCTGCACAGTCTAAGGAAACTGGACTAACAAAAGACAAATCAAGCAAAAAGAAATTAATGTTTTGGCCGTGGAATCATCTGCTGAGCGTGATCTGCCCGAAGTACTGAGCATCATCAGGAAGGGGTTGTAGCATCCCAGTGAACTTCCAGCTATTCTTCTTTTTCAGAGCATTAAGTCTCTGGTAGTTAGGAGAAAGCCAGTCCAAACCAGACTGCCACTTGTTTGCTGACAGGAAAAGATGCTGCTGGTTATCATGCTGCTGGTTATCAACATGACTGGTCATGAGTGATTACTTACTGTGGCTTGAATTCTTTATGTGCTGTAAGCAAACCCTCAGTGTACACTTTTCCAAGGGGAAAAAATAAAAAAAAGAAAAAGGATCTTTTTAAGTCAGAATAAAGAAAACTGAGCAGCCCAATTGCTTCTTTTGTTTAAAACAAAAACCATCCAGAACAGTGCCATATAGAGAACAGAGTATGCAAGAAGCATAATTTCTGTGTATTTTCTCTTTTTTTGTTTACTTTTCTGAGGATGCTACTCCATATTATCAACAGGCTGACTAACAGGAGGGCTGAAATATGCTTCCCCTCCTATTCTTCTCTTTCCCTCACTCTCAGGACCGGTTCCAGCTTTAGTCTAACCCTACGATGAGATAATTCAACTCACTGAACAGCCCCTCGACACACACCTTTTACTTTATTTTATTTACTTTTTTTTTTTTTTAAATTTTACTTCATTTGGGGGCTTGGTTAGTTGTTTGCATAGTGAGGAGAGCTGGCCTAGAGTGCCGCTGGTTGAGTTTTAGGAGCAGCTTAAGGCAAGTGGCTAGAGCACACGACCAGGCGTGAGGTTTGAGAGGGGATGGGGCCTTCTTCTTACTTCAATGGGGACCTGCTCGTTTGGCGCAGGCCATAACAGAAAAGCACAGCACCACAGGGTGTCTTTGATGAGGCTCGAAAAAGAAAGGTGAGACACCAACTGTCAGACACCCTCCATGTACCACTCAGTTATAGATATGTAAATAAGATGCAAAAGGAAGAGTGGTTGGTCTGTGATGCCCTGTCTGAATGTGACTTGCAGGAGGTTCAAGGGCTGGTCCTGGGCTCGAGCTATGTCATGGGAGTAACAGCTGTGCTCTACTTCATGTGAGTTCATTGGGGGGAAAAGGGGCATGACAGCACTGAAGTAGGATGGACCCTCAAACCTGCCCTGCCATGTTGGGACAGTGAGCTGTTATGACCTGCCTGGAAATGACTCTTTAGGGTTGTTTTTTCCCCTTAATAATCAGGGCTATATTCTGGGTTGCGTGCTTCTTGGTTGTATGAAAATTTGTGTCATGTATCAAATCCAGAAGGACACCCACCTATACAATAATGATACCAGTTTCACCATCATATTAGCTGTAAAAATCAGTAGATGCTTTAGTCTGAAGAGTATATTCAGAAGAAATAATGTATTCCAACTAACCAAAAAGCAATCTTCTTCTTTTGCTAGGATTTCTGGTAGGATGTCACTAAAAATACAAGTTGTTCCGTTGAATTAGTATATCTAGTGGGATTACATTTTCTGTCACAACATCCTTTACTTGCTTCATTTCCATGAAGTTCTGTGCTTGAGTGTAGGGTTTAAAAGTTTTTAAGCTTAATTGTGAAAGCTCCTCAATGGGCAATGTTTTTCATAACTGTCCCATTTCTGATGTGGAGCTGGTCAATTTATTTTGTGAAGAACCCAAAAACATATTTTCACAAAGACAGCATTCAGCATCAGGTTGGTTTTGAATGTCACGCTGGGGAAACTAGAATAGTTCGTCATTCTTCTCAGATTTTCTTTGTTACCTTTATCCAAATACTTTCTGCAGAACCGAAACAGCTTCCATGTAATTAGATTTAAAGAAGTTTTGGGAAATGGAAAAGTCTACATTAACTGTTCTTTCCTTATGTATTCCCAAAGAGAGTGAAGAAATGAGCTATCTAAACTCACAAGGGGTAGGGGGCTGAAATTTGTCTTTGTGCTGGGAGACCAGCAAGACATTTTAAAACATTTTGATTAGTTATTTTTCAAGCATGAAGGAATGAAGATAAATATTGCTCTCAATTTACCAGTATGTTCAAATTAGCCTCCTGAGCATATCTACTTCAGATTTAGAATAACATATCGGAGAAGAGAATTTGGCCATCAAACTATTTAAACTTTGTGGTTAAACTTAAGAGTTCAGTTTTATGCCAAAATTTCTTACACATCAGCAGAAGAAAACTGTAAGTTGTCCCATGTCATGGTGCTAATTTAATCATTATTCATAATGAGTTAGATTTGAAAGATATATTTGAGATTTATTTCAGTTTACGGTTGAATCAAAACCATGTAACTTTGTGTAAAGCATAAGAATAGTTTTGTTCTTTTTACTAATCTCTTGTAAGTGTAGTGACAGTTACAGCCAGAAGTCCCTAATTCTGCAAGACCTGCTGTGCCTAATACTAAACTACTTCAGTGAATGTAATTACAGATCTGGAATAAAGAAAAGGACACCACTGAGGAATGTAAACCTTGTCTCTAGGAAATTAAAATGTATGGTATGGCATAAGACAGAGTTCTTTGTAATACTTATGTCTTGTACAATTATTATTTCTATTAATAGAATAGCTTTCCATTTATTTATTTTCTTAGGAATTGCTGGGCATTCAGGAGGCTTAAAAGAAGATGCAAGTTAATAAAGATGACATTCTCCAAAATCATATGCTTACTAAAACACCTATTACCTCAGAAATTAGCAAAATAGTGGATCAAATTGATTTAAAGGAAGAATAATGGGAGATAAATTTTGTTTTCTTATAGTAATTATTACTGATTCCACATCCGAAGTTTTTGAATGAATTAATGTTAAAGTGGGGTTGGTGGGTAGGCTTTTCTGGAACAGAACCAGGCAAATATATTCTGCTTTCAGAGGCTTAAGATGATCCATATTCCAAATGGTTAAGGGACTTATTTCTTTTTATAACTCTGCATATCCAAGATTAAAATGTATTCTCATAAATTAACAAACTTAATGAATCATCAGGTATTATTCCTCTCAGCAGAATGTCCCTATGGCAGTCTCCATGGGGGAGGCTTGGGTACGGGGAGCAGTAAAGATGCCATAGGACAGTATGCTGCCCAGGCCAATGGTTACTGAGGCAGGATCGGAGAGGCTGCGAGAGTCTCACCACACCATCATACAGAAATATGTGCAGTCCCAGTGAGTTCAGTGGAAATAACTATTTACCAACATTAGGTGTCAGTTCTACCCCCAAAATATAAGTAGGTAGGATAGGTCTTTGTTGCAAAGTATTTCTGTGGCTGAGGAGGAAGAAGTACTTTTCATTAAATATATTTATAGTATTTTGATCTGAAAACCATCCTCAAATTTTCCTTGATAGATTCTTCTAAACAAGTTGATATTGGCCACTTTTTAATGACCTGTTACTTACCGTTTCCTGCAATAAATACATAGTTCCACACACCGATAGGTTTAATTCTGACAAGTGCGTATTTGTATCGGTATTTGTATTAATAAGCGTATTTTGCCTTTTCCACCATTTTGCTATGGAATGAGCCTTGACTTTACTGCCTTTCAATGAGGTCTGCTGTTATTTATCACCAGAATTTCCTTCCAGAAAGTTCTACCTTTGTACTAGTTCCCTTAAACTGTCAGATGTCTGTGATCTCAGTGCCTTTAGTTTGTGTGCTTTCTTAGTTTCTAATTTAATTAAGCCCCAGATGCTGCAGAGACTGTATATTCCTTCAGCCTTCAGTTCGGCTTAAGTGCTTGGATCTATCATAGTGTCCAGCTCCTTCATGGTTATGATGTCTCTACGACCTGTAACCCTGCTGCTACGTTTCTTTCCCTGACTGCTTGGGTTTTCAGGTGTATTGTGCAGTATTCCCTGTAATAGCAATATTGTGTGTTTGGCAAACACGACTGCCAGGCAGGAGAGCTAGACCATGGAACAGAAGGCATCTTAAATCTAGGATAAGCCAGAAATCTTCCATATCACGGTGGAGAATGTCAAGCCCATGGACCAACCCCGGCAGCTGATCAGTGTGTGAGCAAAGAAAAAAACATAGTCGTTATGTACATTGAGATTTAAACTATAATGAAGTCCATCAGAGTAGTCCTTCAAATAAAGAGGTAACACTGGTTCTCCAAGGGACTCTGCTCTTTTTCCATTAACCACAGTGCAAACCAAGGGTGCTTGGTACCTTACGCTATTGACCTGACGTTGCATGCTCTCCTGGCACGCGAAAATCTTGTGGAACTGCAGTGTGCTGGGCAGCAAACATTTTGGATGGCGGTATACTGTGCCAGGAGTGAGACAGGACATCAGCATATAGAACAGCTTTTTTTTTTTTTTTTGAGCTATTGCATACAAAAAGTCAGTGACTTTCTTTATTCTAGACAGAGAGATCTGTTTTTTGCTTTAGTTCTATTTCATATTTTTATAAAAGATTTATTTAGAACGACAGGAGACACAGTTACTAATGTGTAAAGTTCTAGCCCCAGAGAAGTGAATGTCAGAATTTTCAGTGAATTAACCAGGATTGGGCCTGAAGTACCCCAGGACTCCTCCAATATGCGGGGAAAGGAATAACAAAACAGAAGCTTCACTTCAAAGTAGATCCAAGTGCATAACTGTAACTCAGGAAATACAGCATGCATTTTGCATTAGTCTAGCTTGGCAATGAGCCTTTGAGCAAACTGAAGAGTCGATACTTTTTTTTTTTTACTGTAGACACGATTTGATTTTTCAATTAAGAAAGAATATCAGGTCTCTGTTTTAGTGGTTTGTTACTTCAGGTGTTAATCTGCTAGGGAAAGCCTTTGAGAGGTGGGAGACTGCTAGTATACAGGTGTAAGGTTTTGCAATGGATGTATTGTTTGGTTGATAAGCTTTAGCCTTGAAAATACAGGAGATTGTTTTGATTTTTAGATATATATGTATATATACAGGGAGAAAGATTTAAACAGATGAGAAGTGTAACTGTACATACATATATGTATGCGGCTTCTAAACGTAGACTGTATTTTCCAAAGTGCTTAAAACAGCATAAAAAATCATCGCAGAGTAGGAGTCACCGTGCAAAACTATAAGCAAAACATCGTAATCAATGAGGGACCCAAGGAAAATGCACCATCTCGGAAAACAGCCACTGGAAGGCTGCAGAGAGAGTGGGGGGCTGGTTCCATGTCTAAAGTATTTGCAGTGCCACGTCCGCTTTGGGATCATTTTATTCTTAAGGAAGATCTCTCCAAGTCACCTGAAAGTAGTTTGTAGGAGGGGGGATATATCCCCTTTATTCATGCTTCCCTGTTTTCTAGAGAACTAAACTTTTCAGTGGTGTTTATCTAGTACTTTTCACTAAAGTAAAAAAATTGACTTAAAGGTGAGCAAATCTTACGTTAATATTTTTGTAAGACCTGTTTTTAAACATACCAAGTAAGTGCACTTTAATAGCCATAGTCAATATCTTCTTTTTCAGTAAAAGCATTCAGCTTTGATAACTTGTTGCTTACATTTGGTTTTGATCATGAGGGCGAGTATTAAAGCAGGCTGTTAGGAAGGAATGTAATGGTTTGTGAATGTATGCACACACGAGCAGTGTTACGGAGAGCAAGATACAGGGTTTTTTAGTTGGAAAAAAAATGTGTTCTCTGGGACATTTTTTTGTTTATTTTGACACTTAAGCAATTTTGTATACTCCCTGCCCATGAGACCACAACTGAAACTTAACTCTGGTGAAGAAAATATGTCAAAACAAAACTTGCAAAATTATTAGAAATCAGAAGACACATGATGGAAAGCATTTTGCTAGAAAAAGTACAGCTGTTCTCCAGTTCGAACCTCAGTTGATGGTTAGAATTTTCTATTCAGATGAAGGTGAACGCTTCATTTTGTCACTTGTGCATTAGAGGTTACTACTTTAGTGGAAGTCCTACAGACTATTTGTTGGTGTTTTGGGCATTTTCAATGTCGGTCAATTGGAAAACAGTTGCTCCAGTGAGGGAATTGATTGACTATTGATGACATACTGTGGGTGCAATTCTTTATCTCTAGGGTATAAACAGGATTTAACACATGAAGGATCCAACTATTTGATTGATTAATGGCCATTTTTATATTATCCTATGTTTTATTATGTCTGCTGGGCAAAAAATAATTGATGTGCAATGCTCCACTCATTTTACTAAACAGTAAATAAAAATGTGTTTGTTTAATACAGATTTTAACAGCAAAGGAAAATACTGTTTGGAGTTATGAATTTTGGCTACTTTTTAATCGTAATAGTTTGTTTTCAAAAATACAGTAAAAGTGGTTATGTAATTAAACAAAAAACAATTATGGCAAAGGTACAGCATTGCACAGTAACAATATTTAAACTTTTTTTTGCAAGTTTTGTTTTTTAAAGTCTATTAGTTCTTTCTTTGTCCATTCAAGTAAATTGGTTAGATTGCATTTTAATACATCTCTTACTTACACGATTTGAAATCTGTGTCTTTGACTTGAAGAAAAAATTTAATGTTGCAATAATAAAGCAAATATTGTTGTGTTCCTTGCTGATTTTGAACAACTTCAGCAGTAACATGGCACGAATCTAATCAAGGCTTTTCTACTTAAATTATGTTTTCATTTTTACTTAAGCCTGTAAAATCAGGGTGAAAAGCAAAATAAAACCCTACTGGGAAAGAGACAGACACCTTTTTTTTCCTTAGCCGTTACTGTTTATGATATCAAGCTGTATGTGATGTGTTTCAGTAGAAGGGACTTTGGAAATGACATGTTAGGAAATGCATGCTCATCAGTATATGTAGCAGTACTGGATATATACATGAAATTAGTTAGACCCTTAAATCCCATTGAATTAAAATAGCTGAGGAGATAGCTGTGTTGTTGTTACTGTAATAATGATAAAGTAATTACTTCTTCCTTGTCGGTTAATGGCATAACATGCTTAACACGTGAGAGACTTCTATTTTGTCAGAGAAATATTAATTTAGGATATTTAGGAAAAATATTTTCAGAACTCATCTTTTACACAGTGGACAAAGACTTATGGCCAAAACATAGCAATATGAGGATTTCTTGTGGTGTCCAGAGAAATCTTCTGGATCAGAAGAAAATCTAGAGCAGGCTAATCACTCTCATTTTATGCTGTGGGTCTAAAGTTTGAATGGATCTGTCAGCCAGTACTAATTTAGCAAGATACCCCATACAATTTGTGCTTCCCATTATTATATGATCAAATCCTGAGTTTGCATGTAAAGTTAACATAACACAGATTTCCTCCATGCATTCATTTGCAAGCCGCTTTTCCAGATGTCAGGCAAATTTCAGACTTTCAGAAAAGGGTTTACTACAAAATAGATAATTTGTGTGGACTGGGTCTGCACAAGTACAGCGATTTCCCAGGTTAACCAATTAACCCAGGTTAAATTTCATGAACAGGGTAACTCTACATCATCCGCATGATGGAGTCACTCCGTGTGTATGTATGTATGTGATTCAGCTGCATGGGACTGTAGTGGATCCCTCATCTAAGCTACAGTCAGGGCTTTTAAAAGCCTTAAACCAGATCCAGACTGCACATTTATACTGAAGTCCACTGACCCAGAACTGAGCAGCACCTCCAGAAAAGCCTTACTTCTTCTTTGCTCTTGTCTGGGATAGTTATTCCTTTCCTGTCAGTGCAAGGAGTGAAACAAGGAGTAGATCTGGAGATTAAATAAAACTAACAAGATAAGTGTTATCTTAGAATAGATGGAAAACCTCTTGAATATTGAGGGTAACAGTTCTTCTCCTCTGCAGTCACACTCTCCATCTCAGAGTACCAGAATATGTGTGTGCAGTATTATAAAACAGAGAAACATTAAACTTGCTTAGTCCCAGGATACTGAAAATGTTTTCTTGTTTTTATTTAAGCCCAATGCTCAGCACATTTGGTCCCACTGAAATGTATGGCTTGCATGTATTTTACACCTGCTTATGGTCCTCAAAGATAAGACCTCCAATATCAGTATGTCTAAATAGCTCACTACGTTTGATGCATTTGTATGTAACACTCCAATAAAAATATTTTGATCCCATTTGTAATTTATAAGATGTCTCCTTATGCAACTGTGATAGGGTAAAATGACATTAGCCTGAGTATAAACATGGCACGTGTTCACTAGGACCACATTTAAGATAGTGTTTTAGAGTAAAGTACTTATAAGGGAGAAACTGTGGATTATTAATCTATTATGATAGTTCTGAATCTGTTCTCATTCAGAAAGAAATAGAAACATTTCTAAAATAAGCATGGGGAATGTAAAGTACAGTTAAACATTACCATTTGCACAGCAATCAACCTGGAGCCTATTCATATTTCAAAAAGAGCAGGGTCTAATTAAGCTCTGGCAAACTCAGTTCTATTTCCTTTCACTCCAATAGAGTTTGCCTGTTTGTCAGTGCCGAGTTTGGCTTGTATGTAGTTAAGCACATGTCATCAGCTTTCATTCAGATGATTCAACTAGTTCATATATTGCTTTTGATGTATTGCAGCTGTTCTTGTGTTTAATTTATGCAAATATTCTAGAATCTACATTTATTAGCAGCCAGGATGGTTACAACAGAATACTTGCATAGAGTGCTGCAGAATTGCAAGAAGTGAATTTCCTCTTCATATTTATTTATGTGTAGTCTCTGTATCTCATTCTAAGGGTGGTTCTGCCTTCAGTCAAAAGCTTTCCAATAACTTTCCAGGCATCATTTGGAGTCTCTGGATTCAGCTGAAATATCTGCCTTGATAGTTAAGTGGTTTAAAATAGCTGATAGGTAAATGAATGGAAATTGTTATCTGTCACAGAAAAAAAACGAATAAGAAAAGACAGCTCCAGTAAATTAATGCCTTTAATAGTTTGGCCAGTCTTACCTACATGTCTCATTATTTTCAGTGAATTACCTTTATAGTTTAATGAACAATTAGTGTTGTAATACGTCTTTCCTCTTGGAAAGAGTGAAGTGCATATTCACAGCTTAGTATTCAAAATAGCAAGGGTTTCAGAATGCCATACATTTTCCGATTTGAATTGCTTGAGGGTTATCCTAACCTGTTTATTAGAATCTCAAAATAGGTATGTTTCAGGGTTTTCCATGTTCACATCTATGACAGAGGAGAAAAGAGGAAAAAGCGTGCTTTTGAATTTTGCACATCGTGCTTAGCTTAGTGTGTGGTGCTGTTTGCAATGCAAAATGTAGTTGTTAGATTACTTATTTTTTCCATTTCTTTTTCAAATGTAAAACTTGTCAGAATATGTTAATCTAGATGTATATCCATTCCAGTTCTAACTGTTTTCTGGAATGATCACTAATAGTAACAGCAGAAAAGTAATTGTATATACTATATTTGGTTTTTTTCTGATCCCACAGCATTTTCTCATGAAAACAGGGATTTAGAGAGAGGAAAATAAAAAAAAAATAAAAAATCCGTGCTTCTTAATGTTCTTTAGCCAAACAAATATAAAGGTCTCCACGGGCAAGGATTAACTAATACAAATATGCTTTCTGAGCAGCTATGGAAGAATTACTAATAAACATGATTATAGCTGAGTTCAAGATATTCAACCTCGTAAATATATCCTGTTATAATTTCATTATGGTTGGCTGACGCCCTAGGAGAAGCCAACATGTCAACCTCTTTGTTCAAGTCTTAATGAATTATTGGAAAGTGGCTGATTGGAAAGCACTGAATCAGAAGGGGCTGCTGCATTCTGAACGTTTCTCTCTGATGTTTACCTCCCAAGCTGACTCATTTCTGTGGCCAAAATTTTTCATACACAAAGCTGTGAGCCTACTTTGCTAGGCCATTATATCCCAGTGCAGGTCTGGAAGTCAAATCTGGTAGGTAACTGCTTACTGAATGTTGTGTTAGCTGAAGCTCACACCTTAGAACAGGATTCTGCCCAGAAGTGGGGCATGACTATATAGTAGCTAAAGGGGATACAACAAAACAAGTGAGATGCCCAAGTAGAAGTTTAGTGTCTCATTAGGCTAGACACACTTTCCATACTTACTTACCTGTTTTTTTTCTATTTGGTGGATCAACTTGCTTCTTGCTTCCAGTTGCTTCTGAACTCAGTGCCTGTTCAGCTGTCCAAGGCAGAGCCCACACTGTAATGTGGCAATAGCTGTTTGTGACACTAAGCCCCTTGCACACCGCTGGGTAATAGCTTGGGCCTACACTATGTGTCAGCATATACTTGAGTTTTCTCTTCTGGAGAGGTCCAAATTTTAGGTAATGAAACATGAGCACAGGCATAAGGGATTAGGATGTGAGTGCATCTCATCTTCAGACTGGTGTGAGATCCTTGTCTAATTCCTTGACAGTGTAAAAATATTCGAAGAGGTACATGAAGTTTGAGTAATTGGTGCTGTCTTCACAGTGGCTTAATGTCGTTCCACTGCTTTCCACAGCATGCTGATGGGACAGTCCTTCTGTGATGATTCACATTTCCCAACAGATCATTTCCATGCTGGGACGTTGCCGAAAATAAACTCAAATAAGAGCAGTGATAAACTAGATCCTGATTTTTTCATCTCCATTAAACTAGTCTTATTTAAAGACCTTTTCATTGAGTATATCACTTAAAATAATGTACGAGCAGCCATTAACAACAAGGTTCCCCACTCAGGCAATTGTCAACAAACACTCTCATCAAACTGTGTGTTTTTTTCAGTTGAACCTGTCTTCAGGGTACCCCTTAACACAGCCTCTGCTCTTTTGGGGTGGAGAGGAAGGTTTAAAAAGTTGACTGGCTTGAATTGAGAGTCTTTTCCTTAAGGATGACCTTGAAATATGATTGAATTCCTAAGCATGGACTTCACAAATAGGAGTGACCTATAGTTTAAGGGTTCAGAGCTTTGAGATGTCTCATTGGTAACATGCCTTGGACAGATCTTCAATTGTACGTCTTCTGAAATACCGCAGAGGGAGCATCATAGCGGACTATGTTTTCGCTTTAGTTACAGTAGCCTCTGGATTATTTAAGATTAACCAGATAGCTTTAATTTGAAGAAGCAAGTGTGCAGGCTAAGAATATTTGAAGCATGATAGAGTGCTGTAGCCAGGCCTCTTACTCGCAAAGAAGATGACGACAGTTCAGGGGGTACAAAGGAGGAGGAAATAACGTGAAAGCTGGTTTTACCAGACAGGTGAAGACTTATTCATGCTGGGAGAATCTCCAGCTGGGAAAATCCACGGTTGTTATAGCCTTTGTGCCACCAGAATAGAAAAAAGGGTTGGCTCAGAGAAGAGAATCTGGCTCAAAGAACTTAAAATAAATATCAGATGTCAGAGCTGTGACTTAATTGTTTAGCTAAGTAGATCATGTGAATTACACACAGATTGAGGACCTGTTTTCGCTTCTATTGAAATCAAGGAGAACAGAATCAGGCCATACTCTCCTTCCAGTGTCTTTCAGCCCTCAAAAATGTGTTATTTGAGAGTACAACAGCTCCTAGAATAATTTCTTGTACCAGTCAGGAATCCAAAAAGCTGCTAGTACACAACTGCTTTGTGTTTTATTATTGTAGACATAAGGTAAGACTCTAAACAGAACACATTTCCTTAGTTGCTGTTGGTATTTATTTCAAAATTTGACATTCAAAGAATGGCTTCTGTGACTCTAGCCACGGAAGTTGGAACTCCAAGTTCAGACATTGGTTTCTGACAGTAGCCAGTTTCAAAGAGACACGTCAAGATGTACATGTATTTTCCTCCTTTTAATGCAGTCTCAGAATTAGACTTATGCCCCAACTCAAAGGCACTAGCTTATAAATATCCCTTTGAGAAACAGTAGTTCTGAAAGCCTTAGAACTTTATAGCAAAAATGTATTTTTTCTTCCTTAATGAACATAAGAGATGTTTGTTACTTTTATGAATAACGAAATAAAACCTTTTTCTTATAGTTACACTATTGCATGTTTCTCTTAGCATTTTAAAATTATATATTAAATAAAACCCCTGATGTTTAATTATGAAGCCTTTGCAAGAGAGAGGAAACTATCGGAAGAAAGTGGCAGCTGAAAGCTTGATGAAGTTTATTTATGACCAAAAATTAAATTACCTGGAGCTGACTGACAATGTTACACTCAGGAAGAAGGGAGACATTTTGGGAGAAGGCTTCACATGTGCAATTGAAAGTACATTTCCATTATCTGGCTAAGAACCTTCACACAGTTCTACTGACAAAGTGAAATATTGGTAGACAGGTGACAGGAAGAAAAATGCTTGGAAAGATCTGCAGCCAATTTGCAGACTGACATATATTCCTACAAATTCTGGCTGGATGATGAATTGCTGTTGGTACAGCATGTAACTGACGACATTATAAATGAATGGAGCACAGAGAAATTACTTAGTATCGTATTTCTGGACATACTTGGAAGATACTGTGGGAAATACTCTGATTTAGATAGGGCAATTTTCAGGTGCTGGTTTCTGCATTCAACACCACAGAGAGCATCCCTGTTCCCTGGCCAGCCAGGGTTCAGCCTCTCCAAGCTCATGATGATGATAATACCATTACTGCAGTCTTCTAAGCAGCAACAAGGTGTGATTTCTTTTGAGAGGTGAAAATAGTGTCTGAGTGCTTAGCGAACAATTACTTTCCCTTCACAAATGATGAGTTAAGCAAAGAAAAATGAAAGTTTGAGAGGGAGAGGAGAAACGTAATATTACCAGTGTTGAAAAACCTGAATAGTTCACAGCAGGAAAAACTATCCTCCCTATCCCCTGTCCGCCTATCCTGACACTTCAGACGTGATTAAATGCTTCTTCTGTAGCTCAAGTGAGTTAGCTCCCTCCAGCCTCAGGTTATGTCCTTCCCACAGCTCAGTGCCCAGGCTTGGAGGAGCCAACTCTAGGGATAATCTGTTGCCCTTAAGAGGGTGTTGAACTGGAGGCTGGCAACCCCTTTCAGGCTGTAAATAGTCATTGCACTGCCGAGGTAGGAAGGCCTCCCTGGAATTACTGTTCATGCCGTTAGTTGTCTTCATAGCAACGATCGCTGCTAACTATTCCTGTCACTCCCTGTTCCCGCTCGCAGCTCAGCGGACACCAGCCAAGGCGAGGAGGCCAAGCAGAGCGCAAGGGAGGGGAGAAGGCAAAGTGCAATGGCTGGGCAAGAGTAGGGTGTGGGCAGGGAAGAGTGAGGGCAGTGCCTGGCTGGGTCCTTCCCATGCATGTGAACACATTTTTATCACCCTCCCATGATTGCAAGTCAACCTTTTCTGCTGCTAAGACTGCTGGAGGGACTTAGTTAAAAGTAGTTTTCCTCCATAGCTTCTGAAGGATTGACCTAGGTATGTGTGAAGGTGGGAATGATAAGTAGGTGTCCTTCTCCTGTGCCTTGTATCCTGTGTAGGTGCTCCAAATGAAAGAAGATGAACAGCAAATGCTTCCATGCCTGTTTTTCCTACATTTCTTCTCTTACTTCTGGATGTGTTTTCCAGCCTCCTTCATTGTACTGTCACAGATGCTTTCACTTTTGCGTGATATGGTAATGTGCATCACAGGGAGTGGGAAACTGAGACCACATGAGAAGTTGTGATGTCTCAAAGATGGTCCTGTAAGTTCAAGTCAGAAAGTTGGGTTATAGAGGAAAGAACTTCTGTATCCTTCCCAAGTAGCAGCGGAATTAAATGAAAAAAAGCAAACTCAAGTAAAATTAGTATTTGCCTTGTTTGCTCTTACCGTTTTGATTTTGTGAAAGTTTCTGTTGAAGGACCAATTTTACCTGAAGCATAAAAAAACCCTACACACAAAAGTTTGTCTTAGAAGACTTTGTGCCACTTCACCTCCTCTCACTTGCATGAAAGAAGGCAAGTCTCCCACACATTGTGCTTGGGAGGGACCATGTTGGCAAGAGTTTCATGATACCAGCTGTAGAAGCCTAGGAGCTTTGACCTGTGCACTTTGCTTTTATTATGTCCCGGGAGATCCAGTAGCGAGGTAGAAGGACTGTGGGACTAAAAGTCTCACTTTCTTAAAAAAGAGAGGACATGTACTTTCATTCACTTTCTACCACACATGAATGGAGGGAAATCTGCAGTAGTGAAGAAAATTTAGAACACAAATAATGAGCACAAATTTAGAGTCCAAATTTAGAATACAAATGAGCACATAGCACCTTCTGAGGCAATTGTAGTTCTGGCATTTTGGAAAGAGAGACTTGATAAAAGCAGACTGTTTTAAAAGTTATCTGTCCCATGATGTACACCAAAGTTTAATTACTTTTCATGAAAACAGCAGTGTTTTACGATCTGAAACATCCAAAAAGGAGGTAGATAATAGACATTTCTTTTCATAAAAACTAGCTGAATCAGTGGGATGTTACTTATGGATTTTTCCTGTGCTAGAAATGTGGCAAGGAGCTTGAGACATTTAATTTCTATACCCATGTACTCCTTTATAATGTAGTAACAAATAGAAGTAATTAATTCAGAAACTAAGTCCATTTAATGATTTTCAGTAAACTAAGAATGAAGGCGTTAGCAATAAAGCGCTATAACAAACAAATGTATTTCATTTCAGAGTAAAAGAGTGTGTTTTGCATGGCTCATTGTCATATATTTACAAGCTGGTATATTCTTTAGGTAAGACATAACATTTAATCAAAAGGACTCTATGGGGGCTGGAGTAGTAGGGATTCCAGGAGAAATTCCTCCCTCTTAGGTGCTCATAGGCCATGCCTCTATGGAACATAACTGAAATGGTTATTTATTGAATTAAAGCTAGTATTTCACACTTACAATCATATGGCATAAACCTATTGGATTTATTAAATCCAGCTGTCTGCTATTTCAGGCAACACATCCTAGAACCTTGTTCGTAACCTTTTCAAAGAACTAGAATGTGCCTAGCTAACGTAAGACTAGTCTTGCCCATTTATCAGTTAGCAGAGATAAATAAATATCCCTTTCTTCTTGAACAGAGGTCCAAGTCACATTAGCCTTGCTTTTTTGTGTTACTATTTATATTATATTACAGTATGTACAGAATCTTCCATACTATTTATATCAGTGTTGCTAAAGCTTAGTGCCCCATCACTCAAATGAAGACTATACTTCCAGCTGAAATCAAGTGTCTAAAGTTAGTCCTCTATTTTCTTGGAACACACCTGAAGGTCTCTGTAATAAAAATACACCTGAAAAATATTTGGGTTCAAAAACCCTTCCATAATTCCTTTGCAGTTACATTGATGGGGTGTCGATGCTTAGGGGGACTACACAGCCATCAGTGCGAGTGGAATTTGACCTTGGTCACTATATAAAGACAGCGCTTCGAACTATTTCAAGACTATTTTTAGAAATCTTAAAAAAAAAAATAATAGTCCATTCCAAAAAAAAGAGTGAAGAACCAGAAATTTCAAATACTTCAAATCTACTCCAAACTGTAGTCCACAGATGTCAATCCATCAAACACATGTTGTGAGGACATATAAACGTATAGGTCTACAGACAAAAACAAGGCATGCTGAATTAGGAAAGCAGTGTGCCTTTGCTCTTTATAGGTTTTTTAATGTGTCCATTTTCTCACTTTACGAGAGTTTGTAGAAGGTGTCCTTGTCTGTTTTTATCATCAGTTTTAGGAATCTCTTTGTGCACTTTTAAAAATGTTCAGTATTTGCAATCCTACAATTTTGGTAGAACGAGATAGATTGCAGTGACTGTCCTGTGAATGCCCTGTGAAGATTAATCCCTGTGGATTTAAGGGAGCAACTGCTGTAGATAAGGCTTACAAGGGTGAGTAAGAGAGACATGACATACATGAGTAGGGGCTCTGGGATAAGAATGAATGGTTGGCACTGCATGTGATGGAAGAGAGGGAAGAGAGGAAAAAATAGTAGTTGTGACTAAATGCCAGAATGCCAGACTGAGATTTTAGAAGCTGGTGCTTCCTTTTATGCCCGTCTTTAGCACAGTATAAGAATTACACTGTTGGGTTTTGTTGTTGTGGTTTGTTTTTTTTTTAATGTAGTGCTCTTGCCTATGCTGACTAACATGGTGAACTTTATTAGCCATAGTGAAAGCAAACCCTGTTAGGCTTTCTCTTTGAGGTCATACCATTGCACTTCTAAACTGACTGATGTCACAGCTCACTTTATTGCTCAAGTTCCTGATGAAACTTAGAGAAGAAAGACTTTTAATTTTATATATATATAACACCATGTATTGTATTCGTAACTAAAGCTGGAGAATGTGAGAACATACCGATTGCTCAGCATTTAAAAGGAATATTATTTCCCATGCTCACATCAGAAAAATATTACTGGAATGAGTATCAGGAAAAGTAAAAGTTCAGCCACTAGTTTAAGTATCCTTAGAAGCACTGTTTCAAACTTGGACAAGTAAATAAGCATGGAAGCATTTATTTGACATGGGAGCAGAACTAGTATTTTAGGACTTAACTAATGAGGTACAATCGTACCCAATGTGCGTTACAAATATTCTCTATAAATAAAGTTGAAACACCGAACAAAGATTTTATGGATGGCAAATAAATCCAGAGATTAGAATACTGTTTATGTCTGCTCTTGGAGAAGCAGAAGGTAAGTTGACCAAGTCATTCATTATGAATTCTTAATTGCACGCTATTTGTAACCCTTAAGCTCTAGAGTACGCTTTGATTTGCGAGAACTGAAAGGGCTCCTGTTAGATGGAGTAAATGGGAAGCCTAGTAAACTCCACTCTCAGAGTAGGAAGGTAGGCATGAGTACATTCAGCATATTCTACATTCAGTAGATGGCAGTGGTATGCAGTTGTAGATTAATTCAGGATTTTCTCTTGAGCAGACACTCTCATCTCTGTGAATCCAAGCAGTGTTGGTTTGGGTGTTTATATGAGGCTTTCTTTTTTTTCCCCCAGAAAACACTAAGATACCAGATAATTTTTCACCTGATAGGTCAGACAGTGATAAAAAATGCAAAAAATTTTGCTAATTTACTGAAATGTTCATTACACAGCCCTTGGAAGAATCTGGCAAGTTTTGAATTTCAAACAGCAGTATTACATGCAGAAAGGAATGCCTCTGTCTGGAGCATTGACTCATTTGCCATCTATGCCCCATGGAACATAGTATGTACACATCAAAGTCTCAAAATAAAAGTATTCAGTAAGTGGGAATTGTGTGTGTTACTTAACAGAAGTAGTAACACAGTGACGTCTCGGAGTGCTGCAGACAGAAATAGATATTTTCCCTTGTCTAAAGGAATGAATTGCAGGTATTTTGGGGGAAAGTGGTGTGTGTGTGTGTGTATAAGCAAACAAATCACTAGGAATATTAGAAATTATAGACATTATTATGAAGCTTTGAATTATGGAAAACTGGAAAAAAAAGAACACATGAAAAGCAGAAATGCAGTTTATGTGGTAGAAGCCACAGATGAGGAGGCTAAGAGAATTAAATTACACCATTTAAGTAGATATTTTCTCATATGGCAGTTATTTCTAACACAAATAATAAAAAATGTTTAATGATTTATGATTGTTAATGATGGAAGGAGTTGCTCTCTGTTGTACAGAGCAATGTTTTTTCTTGCCTCCCTATGGGAAACTGCATTAGAAAATGCATTAAATATATCAGCCTGTGAACTGAATTGTAACACAACCAGAAATTTGTCATGAGGATTTCAAGCACTCTTGGACAGACCCCAGAATCAATTGGTGGTCCCTGAGTAGGGAACACAAATGTCACACACATTTTCAACAAAGAACTGCATACTCTTGCTTCTCTGCTGTGTCAGACGGCACACGAGGACCCAGAGAAACATTTCAATCTATTTTAGTATGGCTATCATTTGAAGAATAAAAAGTAATACCATTCTGGTAGCAATGGAGTAGCAGCATAAAACCAAAATAACATTTCCAGCGTTTTCAAAGCTGCTAGAAATCCTCAGTTTTGTTGGTAAGAACTTTGTCTAGCCATGGTTCCAGAATTAAGAATTTTGTGCAATCTGATCACAGCCAAAGGATAGTAATGGAAGTAGGAAATTAAGACTTTGTAATTGGTCAGGGTGCTGAAGAAAGAAGTATGTGTTAATTGATTCAACTCTGCTTAATGTCACCTGGTGCTGAGGGCTGTGTTAGGAGCTGTTGTCCTGGGCACCATGAAACCCTCAGTGTGGCAAAAGCCCTAGCCAGGGAGTGGGATTGACTCCCTGTGACACCATATTTCTGTCTACATCTATCAGAAATACCTGAATCAGGTCTCCAGATGTATGTTTTATGCTCCATTTATTCACACAGGGGATTTTACTGTGTGATCCCTTGTGTGACACTAAACACCTATGCTTTACTCAACACCACAGCATGCTCTGATCAAAATGAACGTTAACATTTTTTTCTCCACTAGGATGCCTTATCTTTGCATTGTTCTCTATACTAATTGTTGATTTTGAGCAATTTTTTTTTTTTTTAACTGAGGCTCTACATCTCTTCTTATTATTTGTAGAAATCATTACATATGTAAATACAGAGGAAAATTGTTTTGGGTCATTAAGGTTTCTGAATGTCTTTTTTGCGTGGGTTTTTTTGTTTGTTTGTTTTTTAAAGCACTGCTTTTGTAAGATTTCATGTATTTTGAACACAATCATGCTGAGGATACTTTCATCCTGGCATTACAATATCATTCCATTCAGTCATGTTTCTAGTATATCACTTGTGTATTTTTCTCTTCTCCCTATTTTGATCTATGTGCTTAAGTACTCCTGACACCTTATCCATCTCTGTATGAATTTCCATTTGAAAGATTTTACTATCTCTTTTATCACTATATATTTTATTTTTCTGTAAACTAAATCCATCTTGACATTCCTGAATGTATGCAAACCTACTGCTACTGGTATTTCACCGGGTAGTATTGTCACAGTAGACAGGGGTTGCCATCTTTAGGCACTACGTGGAGTTTCTAGTAAAAGAAAACTGACCAAATAAATGGAGCTTCTCTATTTTAACAAGTACTCAAGACAGTGTTGCTGACAGTGTTCCAATATTTGTCAAAGCATGATATTTTAACCAGTGCAAGATTTATTCCTCTACTATGCACACATATAGCCTTTGTTTAAGTTGAAGCTTTGGAGAGTCTTGTCCTTCTAAATGTCACTTTTAATTGAAACTTTATTAAAACATACTGTGTTGCAAGCAGGTTCATAACATGAAATGATCTTTAACAAAACATAAAATAATCCCATGCAATTTTCGTGACAAAGCAACATTTTTAGAAGCCTGCATCTGGGTTTATAATAGAAGAGTCAGCTGCATCTCACTGCTGACAGTTTTCTTCTGTCGTTTTACAGACAGAAAGCCGAAAATGCACAATAAAAAAATTTGTTTTCTAAATGCCATGGTTATAAAATGCCATTTAAACAAAATATGTGGGAATTAAGTTTTTCATGAGACTCAGTGTGATGGTTGTGCAAAATCTAGATTAATCTAGATTAGACTAGGAAAAAATTATTATAAAGTTGGTAATGCAAGACCTTATAAATGTATTGCTTTGTATTAGAATAAATTTGGCTTAAAAAGGATTATAAAGTAAAAGAAAATATAACCAGAAAAGAGGAATAAAAAGCAAAAAAATAAGGGTAATTCTAAAGCATTGGCCTTTCTGAAGAACAGACAATTACATCAATTCAAAGTGGCTTTACCAGAATCAATAAAAACCAGATCAGGGTCATATAACCATTACATGATATAATAAGATGTATTACCATTGCTATTACCTGTATCTTGGACTATGTATTATATGGTAAAAAGAAAATTCTGTGAGGTTATAGTAATTTGAACTGTCTCATTCTGTTAAGTAACTTCTTGAAGTGCAGAACGACATGAAACCAAGAAACACCTGTTACTCCGTCATGTGACACGTCTTTTCAAGGAATGTTGTACAAAATAACAGCGAGTATGCTGAATTAGCAATGGATTTTCTGGAAAACGGATAATTATTAAGCCTGGCTAGAGACGCCAAGGTTTAAATGCTGTAACAGAGAGCACTTTAGCACCTGCATGTAAATCTGACAAATATCATTTAGGCGGCCGACATAGGTATAGTGATAACTAACGTAATTTCTGGTTTTATATTCTGGTGGATTTTCCTGAAACATACCTGCTATGCAGAAGTTTTCCATAATCGGTTTGAGTTGGTGGTTTGTTTTTTTTTTGTGGTTTTTTTTTTTAGTAGTTGAAGAAAACCTGCTTTAGGTTTTATTGGTGTTTTTTAGATGCCTGAATAACCTTACAAAAAGAAAGATTATGATTCTTGATGAAGATTTTTTTCTTATATAGAAAGATTAAGGGACTTGGCGAATGAAGCAGAGCCTGAGCTCTGCTACTTCACGTTTTCTGTGCTCACCTATGGTACCGCCTGTGGTGAGACATAGGTCCCCCTGGTGTAGACCTGGACTAGGCCAAGATCTGAAGTAGTTTTTTTGCTGTCTGATTTCCACGGCTTCTCTGAATAAACTAAAAATAAGCAAAGACTGCCTGCTGGGAGCATAAACAAATTGAGATCTTGATTTTTTTCTGCCAAGATGATATCACCTGAGGATGTGGATTTTTCATGGCCCAAGCCAACAAACTGTTGTGTGGTTTTGTCTTATTTCAGTGTGGCGAGCACAGCTGTTCTTGTTATTAATACTACAGCAGGACATGAATTTTCCAGGCATGATTATGGTGACATGGTGCTGGAGATAGTGCAAGCACAGGGTAAAAATCAGCACCTGCTGTCACAGCTTTGCAGTCTGAACAGACAAAACACAGAGAGACCAAAGGTACAGAAAGGTGAAAAGCCTGATCTGAAGTGAAGAAATTAGGTCTTATATTGCAGGTTAAGCACATGCCTGAGTCTAGAACTGTGGCTTATTTAGTCTTCTACCTCTCTGTAATTGTGTCCAAATTAGTGAAAAATTAAACATTCATGTCAGCTACCAGGTGCTGAATAACAACTGAAAAGTGCACAGAATAATTTGCTAGGGAATTATCTTAACAATAGTGACTTAAATCAACTTTGAAAAGTTTACAACAAAATGAAAGAGTGGGGAGCTGGCACAGCTGTTGCTCACTGCTTCTTTGCGTAGACCTTGCTATCTCTCCCCATCATCTCATTGCTGCCAGCATGGGATAAAATTCAGGCAGATCCTGTCATCTTTTACCTGGAGCCACGAGACCTTCTGTGAAGTGTCACAACTTGAGAAATTAACAGTATGGATTGTTTAGAAACAAATTTGCAGTATAAACCTAACCATTCTGTCTGTGAAGCAGAGCTGGAAAACCCTTTAAATTAGTCTTGTCTTTAGCTTTTTGCCATAAATATTCTTAATGTTTTAGACAAAAGGTCCAGTGGCAGATCTGTCCTAGCACCATTTAATAATTGTCCATGGCCATTGCTGTCTGTGGAAGGGCTGTAGGATGGGCAGCATTTCGCCCCAGATGAATAATTAATTAAGGACATACATAGAGGTCCTAATGTAAATAAGAAAGAGATAGAATAGAATAGAATAGAATAGAATAGAATAGAATAGAATAGAATCATTAAGGTTGGAAGTGACCTCAAGGATCATCTAGTCCAACCATCCCCCCACCACCTATTACCCACTAAACCACGTCCCTAAGTACCACATCCAACCTTTCCTTAAACATCCGCAGGGATGGTGACTCCACCACCTCCCTGGGCAACCCGTTCCAATGCCCGACCACCCTTTCCGAGAAGAATTTTCTCCTCATCTCCAACCTGAACCTTCCCTGGCGCAACTTGCAGCCATTTCCCCTTGTCCTGTTATGATTATAAACTGAGATTGTACCCAGGATGAACCTGGGGTCAGTAGCAGCAGTGCCTTGTAACTCGGATGTGCTCTGTCTGGTGGGCACTGCAGGTTTTTTAAGCCTGAGCACAAGAACGCCACAGTCTGAATATTCTCCCAGCTGATTAAAAACAGTCAGTTACTATATTCCGCGGGATGTATACTGGCTGTATTTTACTGGTTTGTGTAACGTGGTTTTGAGGCAAGAATGGATTGAATAAACTCTCACCACTCAATATTTCCTGTTCGTGTGGGTTTCACACTTAAAACATTTTATTCTTTCATTTTCCTGTTTCTTTTGTGGTTTTACCTGATGTGACTTTCAAGTGTTCTGATTTTAGTAATGCTTTGCCAATCTATCTTATTATTGTCATGTTTCTGCTTTTCCTTTGTGAAATTAATATGCCTAAGGAATTTAACTTGCATTGTGACGATATGGCCATACCTTGTGAGGATGGATATTAAGCTATCTGTCTTAATAGGGGACAGATACCACATGAAATATGACTGGAGTAACTGAGGGCTAGTTAGAAGCCAGGAAAAGCTAGTGTAGAGGTTTTGTCATGATGATTTTTCACCGCTATATAAAAGCATCCTGTGTGGACTTGAGATCCTGCTTCTGGCTGCAGTGTGATCTGGTCAGGAGTCAGCATATTCTATTCAAAAAAGATGTTCATCAGTTTGATTGAAACACCAAGTCCTTTGAGACCTCAGCCTCGCAGTTGCACACAGGTAGGAGGGTTTGGCTATGCTGGTGGAAGATGGAAGAAAATTACTGTGCTTGTGTTGGGCAATTCATCATTCAGGCAGAGGAGCTGCCCCTGCCTTTAGCGCCAGCGGACGGAAGCGCTCCAGTCACCTGTGCTGCCCGCGGTTTTCATACGGATGCGCTCAGGGTGCGGAGGGCCAGGGGCTCACTGATCGTGCTTTACCAAGCGAAGGCACTGTACTATTAAGAAAACGAGCACTCGAAGAAAGCTGAAACGTGGGCACATGCTGAAAAGCAGCTTGCTGCCCGGGGGGCTGGCAGCGGCGGCAGGGGAGGAGCAGGCACGCAGTCAGTACCATTCAGCCACTTTCCACACACAACTGACCTAGTTTTCCCTGTTGGGACAGGCTGGTGTGAACCTTGGGCTGGTGTGGGTTCCTTGTGGGAAGCAGATCCTACAGTGTTCCTTCTCAGGCTTACTGACACAGCTACAGCTGCAATTTTATGCTCGTTGCCTGAGCATCAAATCCCTTATCCTGCTTTACTTTCTGGGCATGTATGGGTGGGGTTTTGGCCGTATACTGTATTGTGGACTTATCCGAAATAATTTTATGGGGCAAAAGGCAGCTACTGTTCCTGTAGCAAATTCTATAGACTTTGAAAGGACCTGGGTCTAAATGCTCTTTGTCAGAGCCGAAATGGCCTGTTATTCACCCAACCTTCACCAGGCTTTGGTTCTTCATCAGTATTGGTCCACTTGAGGCATCTCACTCAAAACTCACACAGATTGTTTCGCTATTTTGGCTTTTCATATGCTTTGTTCTGTGTAATCTTAAACTACCTGACATTTCATGTCAGTAAAAGTCTAAGTTTAATGGAGAAGGGGTGGTATGTCATTTGCAATAAGGACACGAGTTAGTGTCCTTTTTTTAGTTAAAGTTAGTTTAGTTTTTCAGTTTAGTTAAAACTGAATCTTCAGTGAATTTGGCTCCCTAACCTTGCTGAGTTGCAGTAAGACTTGGGCATTTCAGCTTAAAATCCCAGCCTAAAAATACACTCCTGTGACCTCTGAGAAACTGCCTAAAGCCAGTGGTAAGAATTTATTTTGGCAGATAACCAACATCTTCCTATAGTATGCAAAGAAACTTGCTCTCTTCTGAGCTAAACGTTAATTCAGACAAGGAATTGAAAAAAAACAAACAAAAAGAATACAAAGATTTAAAATGGCATTAGCAGTAAGGAAATATTTTAGTGAATAAATATGTTTAGCTGCAAGTCCTAATGCTGTGAGTTAATCATGTTCCTTGTATTAGTGCTAAGAAAGGCATTTATTTTGAATTTAACGTAACATGCAACTGTAATATACAGTAGCTGTCTGCAATAATAACTGCAGTTACCCAAGAGTTTTTTAATACAGTTTTTCACTGGAAAATTTATGAGGTTGAGGGGAAATGTACTAGTTCTGAGAATATTTACTTGCATCAAAAGTTTCTGCTGTAAGCCAGAGGCAACATCCCATTGGAAAAAAAAAAAAGAAGTGAGTAGAGTTTTTGTGTTAGCTCCATTTTCTGTTCTGCCTGATTCCTTTGGCTGTTCTGAGACTTCTATTTTCTCTTATACTTTTTGGAAAAAATACCATATATGGAAAGAGAATTTTTTTTTAAATCTACAGCAGTTTTCACTGGAAAGGAGTACTATTTTTTGACTAATAGTGCAATGAAAATATGCATGGCCCATATCTATCTTAGATGATCTGTAGGAGACTTTTCTCTTTGGATACCTGTTATTTCGAAACTCAAAATATGGTATTTAGTTTGTATTTTTCTAGGTATTGTACATGGCTTGTTCCGGTACTCAAATACTTGTCATAATGTGATAACTTATTTATATAAATATTCACAAAATTATAGCTCAACTCAGACCTAAGATGTGTAGAATGATTGTCAGAAAATCTGATAGAGTGTTCGAGTGTGTTGTAGGATGGCTGTTTGGCATTCATCTGTGAATTACTTGAAACATTCCACATTGTTGTTTACACACAGACACACAAAACTGCGAAAATTAATTTCATAGTTAATTTGGGAAGCTATTGGGTGTCTTTACTGCAGACATCTTGGCATATTGTGCTTTCAGAGCTTTCATTGTAATTCCTATATTATGTACTTTTTTTTTCTTCTCTTCTCAGAAATTTTTCCAAGAGATTCCAGTCTAAAAGACAAATTCATAAAACATTTTACAGGTAAGGCAGCTACTTGCTCTTAATTTACCTGCATATTCTAAGGAGCCACGAGTCACATCATTACCTTGTTTGAGGTTCTGAATCAAGTATAACATTTGTGAAGTTAAATTTGCATTGTTTAGGACTAGAATTTTTTACAGAACTCTAATTAAATTTGAGTCACTCTTTGAATAATCTGGCCTAAATAACTTTTAAAATATGATAAATTTAAAAATTTGTGATGTAAAACTTATTGTTTCATTTTTATCATCCTTATGTTGCTTGATGATTGGGAGCTACACTACAAGTTTAATAGTTGTAGGTACTGAATGTATACATGTCTGTATGCTATACATACTCCATGGTATATCTATGTGCAAACAATTTCCAGCATGGTGTGACAAATGTGATATGTGTGAGCATCTATCTGCTATCTCTGGCAAGTAATATTATAATAAGAGAACTCAGTACATTTAGAATTTTAAATATATGTGTTTTTTCAATATTTTTTCTCAGTCCTACCGTATTTATTTTCAAGTTCATTAATTCTAAAACTTTTCGTTGGACTGCATGTATATTTCAGAAACAAATTTATGTGGCCACGTAAGTTTTCACTATAACAGGGAAACACATTTTATCTTCTGTCTTCTAATATGTACATGTGGATGGTTATTTTAACCAGGCAAAGAGATCGAACAAGGAAGGATTAAACAGTGTAAATGAATCAGAAAAGTAATCTGCTGTTGCAAATATGAAAGTTTGAATATGGTTACAGTCAAGTACTTGTACCTGAAAACTGAGATGGAGTTGTATAATGCACTTTCTTTTGGGACTCTGTAACAGCTGGAAAAGTATTGTACCCTCTGAATATAAGCAAAAAGAGTTGCCAACAGCAAGATGCTTGCACTGATTCTTTACTCTCCAGTTCCAAATGTTCTGTAATTCAGAAAAGTGAAGGTTTCAGAGTATGACACTGCGAATCTGCAGGTGATTTTAAATGTTATTGGGATTAGTGAAATTAAAAACTAGAGAAATACTCAGCAGTTGGAGCGAGAAAAAGAGAATTGGATCTAATTATGCATTTCCTCTTTGCTGGAAATTTCAGACAGTCCTTGGCAAGAAAGGAAAGAATTTGTTGTCTCTTTTGCATGAGGGAAGTGTCCTCAAAGCTTTAGGATAAGCAAAACTTTAAGGATCTTTCTGCCAACTTCTAACTGCAGCCTAACATCATCTACAGGAAACGTGCTACACCCAGCTGGCCCTTACAGTAAACAAGAGGAATTATGAACCTTAATATTTTCAGTGAGAAAGAAATGAAAGACATCCCACTATGCTATGCTATGTAGCACAGGAATACTGGAAATTATGCTCCTGGGGAGGATAGACAAGAAAGATTTGCTTAATAATTAATACATTTCCTTTTCATTTTTAACTTTGGAAACTGCTCAGCTACCATAAAAAGCTCAGCATAAGAATCTGGGGAAGCTGAATAATGAATACAGAACAAATTTCGTTACTCATAAACAACAGTGAAAAACAATCATGAGTTTTACAGAAGGTATTTTGAGAATACTAAATCATAGAAAAGAAAGAAAATATTTGAAGGCCTGTTTCTGGAGCCATTCATTAAATTAATAGTGCTTTTCTGCATGAGTAGTTGCCATCAAAATTGCTGAAATTATTTGACTAACTTTAGCTGGAATGAATAAGGAAAGCGAGTTCATTCCAAAATTCTTGAAGTTTATTGCTTTGTTGGATTAGAAGTTCTGATACATCTCTTCTCTTCTCCTCTCCTCTTCTCTTCTCTTCTCTTCTCTTTTCTCTTCTCTTCTCTTCTCTTCTCTTCTCTTCTCTTCTCTTCTCTTCTCTTCTCTTCTCTTCTCTTCTCCTCTTCTCTTC
>VWZZ01007445.1:3254-24128 GCA_013399095.1 Psophia crepitans | reverse complement strand
ACAAAGATGTTGAAGAGGATGGGCCCCAGCACCAACCCCTGGGGAACACCAATCACGATCAATTATGATTGGAAGTACCTGTTGTGCACTGTGAACTCAGAACAGAATGCGTTGCAGCTATAAAAACCTGGCCTTTTTTTACTTCACAGTAGGTTTAATTTTTAATTTTGTTTGTTATACCATAAACTTGGCCAACATTCTTCCTTTACTAGCAGGTAATGATTTAAACCAGCCTCTTGGATAACTTGCCTGGAGTTCTTAATATCTACTTTTGTCCACTCACATAATTACATTGTTATCGTGTTAATAGAACATTACAACATTTAATTAAAACTGTGTAGAGTGATTATTAGTTTAATTAAACCTGGGTTTGGAACCATATAATTTGTCGACATGAGCTCAGCATGTCTGGCTTTCTAGTAAAAGCCTTCATTATGGTCACATCTGCTTTCCTTGACTCCTTCATCAAAAATGGTCTTGGTGTTTACTCTGGTTTATGACCATAAAATCTCTCAGTGAAAAAGCTCTTCAAATCTCTTTGCAATTGCATCCTTTGGCTCTTGAATATTTTCAAACTGGAGGTATATAGATCTCTTTAAGTCAATATATAGCTCACCCCAGGAAGGAAGTCACCATAGCTACTGAGTTATCTACCACTCTTGCTTCTTGTGTCTAGCAAAATGAAATTTTAGAGGACTAGTACTAAACTTTATCCTACTTTTTTGTGAGAGCATCAGGACATAAAGAACTATGGACTAAAATACCCTGCTGTTGTATCACATAAATTACTTCTGTTACCCTTCAAAGGTTAGAAATCGCATAAAATGTAATATAAGCATCACTGGTGTATTAATATATCCTAGAATGTGCATGAAAGAAAAATTTTGCACTCATTCAACTAAGACTTTATACGTACGTGACTTGAGCACTTTAGAAAAATAGCTGGAAAAATCACACACAGCAGTCTTAGAGCGGCTTAAAAAATCCTACACCGTTCTGATTTTCATCATGTCCTTCTAGTACAGAAAACAGTAGGAAATCACCTTTTCTTCTCCCCCTCTAAATCACCTGCCCTCCCAGCCCTGCTTTCACCAGTCATTTACAAATTATTACTTATACCGGAGAGTGTGGATGATCACTATCCTACTATGCTTCTCTACGGTCCAAGCAGAAGTAAAATTATTTCCTTCCTAAGACATTCATGTTTCTATTATTTATGCTAACAATCTGAAAGGTTAAGGGTGGGTGGACTTAGGATAATTCTCTTCTATGCCAAGTTTCAAAATATAAATGGATGTTTCATTAATTGGTGATTACTCAGAACTGAATAAAAAGGGAATTCTATACAAAGTAAGACTTTATCACTGCCACCTTACTCATTACATCATTCTGTGGCTACAGGACTTTGTTAAACATCCCAGGATTAAAAAAAAAAAAGCAACCAATCCAGGTTGGCTCCCACCGCATTATTTTTTTTAAAAATGTCCTTAAAACTACACCTGAATCACAAGTAAATGCTAATATAGAGACTAGAGTTTGGAAAACTAAAATGAACTGTGTATGAAGCCAGTTGCTAAAATTCCTGATCAACACCCATGAAGAAAAAAAAATATCTGGCTGTTAACTGTGTGTTCTGTCTCTCAGTATACAAGCTATCAACCTTGTCTAAAAACCAAAAGGGAGAAAAAAAACCACAAACCAACATTTGACAGGAATATAATCATGAAACTTCTGTATTCTCCTTGAACAGTATTGCAGACTTGACCTGGTGATCCAAAGACAGTGGCTATGTTTTTGCACAGAAAATGTTGCCATAGATCCAAATTACAGCAGAGGAAAAAATTATGTTGGTAGGCCCAATGCTGAAAAGCTATTGGTGATAAGCATTGTTTGCTCTTACCCTGAGCCCTAGCATTAAGTAATTTATGTATTTGTGTGGGTTAGGATGAATGTTCTTCAAAACTAGAGAGAACTGGAAAGGCATAAGTCAGTGCTCGGTCTTGCACTCAGAGTATTGTTGCTTGACTGTCCAAATATATATGAACTAAGTGATGCAACAACATCTGTGAAAGAGGAAAAGTCACCTAGGCTTACACAGCATGCCTGCTGAAATCTGTAGTGTCTGTGTTTCAACCAGCTTTTTTCGTATTTAAGATTAAGATTACTCTCATATGAATTTAAATGTGAAATATTTATCAGGATGTGTGAGGGCAAAACATATATCACCATTGGGATCACTCATCTGGTTTTGAAAAATGAGATTGTCTGGAATTCTGCCTAATTAAATATGTTTCATTAGGGATTTTTATTTTTAAAAAAAAAAACCTCTATAGTCACCCAATTGACTCTCCAAGATTCTTGATCCCAAAATATTAGACCCTTTCAAAGCAAGAGAGATCTAGGAGCTGTTTGGTAAACTGATTTGCTAGTTTGTAAACAGCTTTGGAATAACAAACAGGGAAATTATGAGTTAGTCCCTAGAGGAAAGTGTATTACCTCTTCCAAATCTATTCATAGAACTTGAGTTCTGGTTTTTTCATGCACTAATTCACCTTGAAAAAAAATTAATAATTCTAATAGAAAACTTGGTGAGATAATTTCTGGAAGACTATAAAGCCATTTGTTAGTTTTATGAAAGAAATATAAAGTCAAGATAGTATCAAACTTTCCATCAAATGAAAAAATAAAACCTTCTTAGGCTTATTATGTTATTGTAGAAGTATGAAAACTTTATTTTGTATGAAAATTGTATTCATTAATGGGAAATATTTCAGTGAAGATTGCAGCTAAATCTATTCTGAGTCAGATGAGATGCCAGATGATCAGTAACAAGTCCTGTAGCATCTGGAATGCACAGAGTGACAGAATCACAGAGGTTGGAAGGGACCTCTGGAGAACATCGAGTCCAACCCCGTCGCTAAAGCAGGATTGCCTAGAGCAGGTTGCACAGGATTGGATGCAGGTGGGTTTTGAATATCTGCAGAGCAGGAGACTCCACAATCTCTCTGGGCAGCCTGTGCCAGTGTGCTGTCACCCTCAAAGTAAAGAAGTTTTTCCTCATATTCAGGTGGAACTTTCTGTGTTCCAGTTTGTGCCCACTGCCCCTTGTCCTGTCACTGGGCACCACTGGAAAAAGTCTGCCCCCTTCCTCTAGACATCCACCGTTTAGACATTTGCAAGTGTTAATGAAAACCCCTCTCAGTCTTCTCTTCTAGACGCAGCTCTCTCAGCCTTTCCTCATACAAGAGATGTTCCAGTCCCCTCATCATCCTTGTAGCCCTCCGCTGGACTCTCTCCAGTAGTTCCCTGTCTTTCTTGAACTATGGAGTCCAGAACTGGACACATCCATGAAGGCTCATCCAGAAGAATGGGAAAGTTTGAGCAGTAGACTGATGAGAGACACAGTACATCAAAGAGGACGGGGAAAAAATAAATGCAGTTGTTTAAAAAAGTCTTTCAAGGACATCTTAAAGGCATGCTTGCTTTGAATACAACTTAATAACTAGCTTCTGGGGGATTTTATTCAAAAGCAGGCCTTAGGTAGCAATGAAGCTGAGGACGGCAGAAAGCATACATTTCTTCAGAGAGCATGAAGTTGTACGGGGACAGTATGCCAGAAGAGCATACCCTGGAAAAATACTGCTGGATTCTGACAGATCAGCATGTTCTATTCAGCTATGGCAGTGTAAATACTTCACATGTGAAACTATCTACCATAAGCTCGTGGGAAATCTTACTTATAAATCATTGTAGTAGGTACCAATTATATGCAATTTGCCACTGATATCATAGACCTGTAATTTCAATTGTTACTGTAATTTTAAAAGTAGACTTGGGGAAAATAGTAAGTACAAGGCATTTCTACTATGTCAGTATAGATTTCTTTGGGGTAGCACTGTCTTTATCCTTGCACAGAATATATTTAAAATTAAAGTTTGCAAGTAGACATGGTTAAGAATTTTTTTGGTGATGTAATTTCAAGTAAACTTTCAGAAAACAAGGCTTTGTTAAAAATAAACATTTTCATGAAAATGTGGAGGAGAAGGGTGGTGATGATGATGATTAATATTGCTGGAAATATTTTTCAGTACTCTTTGAAAAGTTTGGCAGAAGACACCTATCCAACCTTTTGTCATTAATTCACCATCTGACATCCTTGACCATCAGTAGTATTTTCTGAGTTGATCACAAAATTAATTCCCTGTTAACATGGATATAAATAAATTCATGTGATCATACACTGTTTAATAGATGTTGTTTTTATCAGCTGTGACTTTCCAGTTTACCTGCTTTGTCAGGAGATAGTGGTGTCTTGTCAGGATATCTGGCAAGAGTTCACATAAAATACCTGTGGACCCATGCTTGATTGCATGAATAAGGTATCTGTGCAACTTGTGTATTTAATTTGAGAATTCTCTATTAGTTAACTTGAAGGACAATGCAGACTTGTTAGGTCTGGAAGCAAGGCTTACTGAATCATATAAGAAGAGGTTGTATACTCCATTATGATGTGTTTATTACATTGGCTACACTGAATGGAGCACTTTCAAAAATCTACAAGTAGTCTTTGAACGTAATTCTGTAAAAACAAAAATCCAAAAATTATATTTTAAATGATAAAATGAAATAACAATAAACTCCTTAAGATTTCAGATTAACACCTTCAAATTTAATACTTGGATATATTCTACATGTGACTTCATAATGCATTGTGCTTTGAATAAGGTTTTACCAGAGCTGGCAAACAGCCGTTTGACCCTGAAAGGACACTGTCTTACAAAGACTAATTAAGAAAAAATAAGTATTATCCAGAGTTCATGACAGAAAAAAATAGTTAAATTCCTCTTTTTAAGTTCTTATTTCTACTGTGTAGAAATCTCTTAGATGAAAATCTAATTTATTAAGGGCCTTATTAACTATATCTTGCTTAATGACCCAAATCTCATCCCTGCTGCTACATCTTTTCTTCATCTGATTCCAATAGAGTCGGAAGGAAGGAAGGAAGGAAGGAAGGAAGGAAGGAAGGAAGGAAGGAAGGAAGGAAGGAAGGAAGGAAGGAAGGAAGGCTGGCTTTGGCAAGGGCAGAATAAAGGTGATGTTGCCAGGGAGACAAAGGGGGAAGTGTTGAGGATGTTTTCTTGGGAGTGTTGGGGACTGCTGTATACATGTGGACTGGATACCTTTCGTTGTATCACTATTCAGTGAAAGCGAACCTGCAGTTTTGTATTTTTGGATAATTGCATGATTCTATATGTCACATGGAGCCCAGTGTGAGCAGGTCTGAAAAGTAGCATGGAAATCTGCTTTTTCATCAAGCAAAATTCAGTAGAAAAGAAAATTTTTGCATGTTATTAATTGTTGTTCCTGTAGACACTGACTTTCAATAACTCAATTCTATGTGGCATGTAAAAGGATTATTGGTATAAAATAGAAAAGGATGGGAAATACATAAAAATTGATTATTATAAAGTGATAAATTTGTACTATACAACACTGAAATTTAAACGATTCTGAAGAGTTTACTAAGTTTTATTTATTTGTTTTCTGAAGTAAAATTTGGAGATAAATAATATAAGCTGTCTTTGATGTAATGAAGCTAGCTCCTGATCTTCAACCACAGAGATCTTTGCAAGATTATAAATAGACATATATTAAAGCAACACTCCCCTCTATCTTTTGAAGTGCCACAGAAGAAAGAATGATGACATATTTTTATTGCTATGTGACTTATAAATCTAATTTCATTCATAAAGCCTGGTTAACTGTACAGAGACATCATTATAATGATTTTCAACTGGATAATGACATTTGAGAAAACAGATTTATTTCTTATTTTACTGAAATATTTTTTGTGAGCTGCATTTTAACAGAACAGATGGTGCATACTGAAAAATAATGTTGTACAAAATGAGGGTTGTTTAGCCTTGACAATGTAAAGTGAGTATGCACACTTCTTTTAATTTTGATGTGCTGACTAAGATCATCCATTTGAAAACTAGCAACACTGAGATGAAATGCATAGGAAACTTTATGTCTGCTCCTGGTCTCAGTTGTGCTGCATTTTAAATAGGGATAACATCTCTTTTCTTTAATCTGTATTTAAATTTAGCTGCTTTTGGCACTTACTGTTCTGGAGGTAGTTCAGTTCGCTTCTGTCAGATTAGATGCAAATGTCATAGCTGTCTCCCCTACAAGCTGTAACCTCCTGCACACCTTAGTCTCTGCTATTGCCCCTGTTCTCTTGGAGGACTCCTCTGCTTGGTCTGTAGTCGGGCAGGATCGTCCATTTTGACAGATACCTCTTTTTCTGTACATCAGTTGCACCTCTTATTCTGCACTCTAAACTAAACTGAAAGATAAGGGTATCTTCTGAGCTTAATGTAAAGAAAAATAATTTAGAAAAATCAACCAACCAAACAACCAAACAACAACCAAAAAAAAAACAAACAAAAAACACCCAATCAAACAAAAACCGACAACATGAGTTTCTTGATGTTTCATACACTCACAGACTCATTCCAGTTGAATGGTACATCAGAAGGTTTATAGTCCAACTCCCCTGTTCAAAGCGGGGTCTATACTGAATTCACACTAAACTACTTACAGCATGACCCCTCTGGTTCTTGAAAGCCCTTAAGGATGGAGATTTCCCAGCCTCGCCGGGCAACCTGCTCCAATGCTTAGTTATTCTTTTGGTGACAACCTTTTTTTCATTATATTCAGTCAGAACTTTCCCCTATATCAATGCATGACAATTGTTTCTCATTCTTCTGCTGGTTTTGTTGGTAAAGAGCCTGGCACTATCACCTCTTAATGCCTTGGTCTCAGTGGACCATAAAAGCAATGATCTGGGATGAGAATGAAGATCCATTTAATACCTGGTACCTTTTCTGGAATTTTACTTTAATCATATGCCTAGGAAAGAGATCAGGGGCAGCCTATTCTTGTATCAAATAGCCTGCATGAATTTTGTTTATTCACTTTCTCTTGCTGCAAGGACTTCTACAGTTCAGCTCTAGTGCATGTGAAGAATCAACTCCATTCATTTTCAACTTAATATTTCTAATATTTCCATTAGATGACCTACTAAGAACTAGGAACTCTGAGAGGCATTGAATGATTGCTTCCCATTTCCACCCTTTACAATTTTATTGGACTGTATTTTATACACCCCCAGTTGTATACAGCCTGGGTTGCCCATTCTGAGGTTGTTTGTTAACTTTTCTGCCCTTCCTTAAGCCTTTCCTAGCCATCCTGGAAATCCAAAAACTATGGTGAGATAAGAGGATCAAAACTGCACAAGCTAGTTCCATATTTATGCAGCAGCATGGCACTGTCTGTTTTGTTCACCTTTCCTGTCTGTATGAAATAACACTCTGTTCTGTTCTCCATTACTGTCTGTATAAGTCCTTTTGGGACTGCTACTGATCTGGTGTCTCCACCAAAATCTTTGAGATAAGCCAAGAGCCCAGCATTTTGTATGTAAAATCAGGGTTCTGTTTTCCACATGATTATTATTTCACATTTACCGTCTTTGAAATTTATGAGCCATGCTATTGTTCAGTACGTCTCATGGAGTCCTCTCAAATACGTTATGGCTGGTCTCTACTTATTGCCTGATGCTTTTTAATTTGGGACTTGGGGGTGTTTGGATGAAAAAATAAATAAATCAGGTTTTGTGTGTTTGTGTAAAAGTTTGTGGTGGGATTTTGGGTAAGAAGGGAGTAATTATTTCTGTACCTTTCCAAAATAAATGGATAGTAGTAATCTTAAATGCAAAAGCTCTTGAATTGTCTGGATTTCCCTCCTTTTAAGGTTTCAGAGAAATTGACTCTACAGTTTTAATCAGAGGGATCTCTTTCTTTACCAATAGAAGCATAATGTTATAAACATGTTTACATATTTACAATTGTATATTTTATGTTTGTAAATTTACAATTAGAATTCAGCCACCTTTCTAATAGATCAGAATTTATTCATATTAGCTGAGAATAACTGAGATCACCACATAAAGATGAAAGAGTAATGTACTAAACAAAGCAGATTTTTTCCTGGCAAGTGTGTTTTTAATAACAGATCACCATTTTTATGAAAGACTGAAATAATATGGTTAATTTCTAAAAGTAAAGAGATTTGAGTAATCTGAGGCTTCTCTTCAGTTCTCTATATGAAATATTTGAGCAACAGAAAAGGTGCTTTTTCATTTAACTACTATATTAAACAATAAGATTTTAATGTATGCTTGCATTCATATTTCCAAGTAACATCCTGGCACTTAAATTAAGTACCTTAATTTTAAGTTCGCTAAGCAGTCAATATTTAGTGAAAAGTGTGATTGAAATTCTTGAGATGACTAAGCCGGACAGGATTTACATAATTTCCTAGACTGGTCACTGCATTTCTCTCTAAAATGAATTCTTGGCTTAAGACTTTTGTCAACAAATGTTAGGGGCTTTTCCTCTGCTGCAACTCCACACAAGGCACATGCCTAGGCAGGTGTATGCTTTAAGAGATAAGAAAGATTGTTGAGCATCTCCTTTGGGGTTGAGTGTAGCACGGCTATGTAGTACCATGTCACTATTTGTGAATCCAGTAAGAATACTATGTAAGGAATCTAATTTGAACTGGTTACAGAAGTAGTATTAGACAACTTCTCAGAGTTCATATTTTTTCATTATTTTAATGTCATAAAAGTCATCCTTTCATCCATCAGAGATTCCCAGTGGATGTGGAAAAAGAGTAATCTTTCAGATCTGTCATCATCCTAGTTACTCTGACCAGATGTCAGTATATATATATTCAGCTCTGAACACCGTAAATATTGTTAGAGTTCTGTGACAATGTGGTGCAGTTTCTTACTTTGGGATATCTGGACGGTACAATACAATTGTATTGAGTGAAACCAAAAATGAAATGTCTGTCTTGAGTGAGACTAGCAAGGAAAGTTTTATTTCAAGAAATGCCCATGGGGAAGATTTTGATTATTGAGTTAGAATAGAGTTTTCAACTCTTACAATTTTATTGAGTATTTTATTTTGCTGAGATTTATACTTCTCTATCTGTCCCAGCTGCTGAAACTGGATTATCGTCTGAGAAGGTAAGATTTCTCTTCTGAAATATAACTGCTTGCTGACTGCTTGATTCAGGAAACAACTGGACTACAGCTAAATATTCAGTACCTATGGGAAAACAAAAAGAATCCGAACTATTTATTCCCTATATCTCAAAACCATAAATAAATACATGCTTCATTAAAAATTAATTCATTCATAATTTATATTTATGAGAGGCAGAATAAGGAGAAAAAACAATGTTCCAAATTTAAAGGTGACAACTGATTAGTTTTTTTCCTAAAACTGCTTCAACTTAACTTGAGTAACATGGAAGAGAAGGCACAATAAATTGAAGAATAGTATTGTCCCCTTATGCTGGTTTAAAAGATCAATGAACTTAGCACAGATTGCTAACACTTTTTTTGTATCTTCTGCTAGACTGTATAATTAGAAAAACGCAAGTAATTCTATTAAGTGTACTTAAACTTCTGAAATCGTAGTAAATTTTAGGTAATTACTTAAAACATGGTGAGATTATATGTTCCCCTCATAGGAGTATTAAACATTAAAAAGAAGGAGGTGTGAGGAAGTGGGGAAACGCAAATAAATCATAGAATCGTAGAATTATAGAATCACAGAATGCTTTGGGTTGAAAGGGGCCACAAGGATCATCTAGTTCCAACCCCCCTGCCATGGGCATGGACACCCTACACTAGACCAGGTTGCCCAAAGCCCAGTCCGACCTGGCCTTGAACACTGCCAGGGATGGGGCCTCCACAACTTCTCTGGGTAACCTGTTCCAGTGCCTCACCACCCTCATAGTAAAGAATTTCTTTCTAATGTCCAATCTAAATCCCCCCTCTTTTAGTTTATACTCCTTACCCCTTGTTCGGTCACTGCAATCCCTAAGAAACAGCCCCTCGTCAGCTTTCCTGTAGGCCCTCTTTAGGTATTGAAAGGCTGCGATCAAGTCTTCCCGGAGCCTTCTCTTCTCTAGGCTGAACGAGCCTTCAGCCTGTCCTCACAGGAGAACTGCTCCAGCCCTCTGATCAGCTTTGTCACCCTCCTCGGTACTTGCTCCAGCAGCTCCATGTCTTTCCTGTACTGAGGACCTCAGAGCTGGACGCAGTACTCCAGGTGGGGTCTCACAAGAGCACAGTGGAGGGGCAGAATCACCTCCCTTCTCCTGCTGGCCACACTATCTCTGACGAAGCCCAAGACACGGTTGGCTTTCTGGGCTGCCAGTGTACACTGCCAACTCATGTTGAGTTTTTCGTCAACCAGCACCCCCAAGTCCTTCTCCTCAGGGCTCCTCTTCATCCATTCTCCACCCAGCCTGTAGCTGTGCTTGAGATTGTGCCGATCCACGTGCAGGACCTTGCACTTGGCCTTGTTGACCTTCATGCAGTTTCCACGGGCCCGCCTCTCAGGCCTGTCAAGGTCCCTCTGGATGGCAACCCTTTCCTCCAGCGTCTTGACCACACCACACCACACAGCTTGGTGTCATCGGCAAACTTGCTGAGGGTGCACTCGATCCCACTGTCCATGTTGCTGACACAGATGTTAAACAGCGGCAGTCCCAGTACCGATCCCTGCGGGATGCCACTCGTCACCGATGTCCACTTGGACATTGAGCTGTTGACCACAACTCTTTGAGTGTGGCCATCCAGTCAATTCCTTATCCAGTGAGTGGTCCATCCATCAAATCCATGTCTCTCCAGTTTAGAGAGCCTGACCCAGCTCCTTCCAGGGCTATCACAGGAGAACTATCGGCTCTCCCCATGTTCCCACCACCTCTGTCCCTCTCCAGGGCTCTTTTCAGGTTGAGAGGTCTGAGTGCTTACAGGTCTTCCAGATTTACCATGGGATGCAGGGGAAATGCACCTGGGGATTGCACAAGCACTCTTTATAGGATGTTTAGGGTAGGAACCAAAGGTAGGGAAAGGGAGGGAACAAAGTGACTTGGGGAGCAACAAGCATGGGAAAACCAGGGCTATGGTGACAAGAGGGACAGGTCACCTGTGAACAGGTTAGTATTCGTGCCTAGCTGCACTCTGCCCTGAATCACTGCTGTCTGTGTTGTCTGCCCATTAATCTCCTATTGTAACTCTTTCCCTGGGGTTCTATTCCATATGTATGTGTGTCTACATGACAAATTGATTTAGATCACAGGTCACAGGGAGCTGTGGGTCTGTGGTACCAGTAAATGGGTGAGTGAGCATTTGCAGGTCACAGTGTGATCACAAGGAGTACTAAGCTGGACTAGCCAGCAAAGAGGCGAAGAGGTCTGGGATCCATGGGTGATTATGGGTGGGTCTCTGAGAACAAGGCAACTGAGAGATCTGGCTGCTGGTCCAGGCCGTCTGCCAGTGAGACCACAGAATCTGGGTGTTGATTGAGAGACCCACGTGTGTGTATTTGAGAGATGGTCTGTACCAGCAGCTGGAGCTGGCTGTGGCCTCAGGGGCTCATATGCCCAGGTGCCAGCAACTGGGGAGGCTGGAATCCAGGGGAAGTTTCTGGGCAGCCTGCTGCAGTGTCCGAGTCCAGCTGCTGGAGGCATCCGCACTGATCATATGTGTGTATATATTTCTCAACAAAGGACTTCCAGCCTGATCAGCCAGAGAGGGAAGCGGGATGAAGTCTTGGTGCTGTGTTTGTGTGAATGCTGTGATTTCTGTCTGTCTTGATGTGTGTGGCTGCCTGTCTGTATATGCATATATGTATATATGCATTGTGTATATATATGTTTGTGTTTGCCTATTGTATGTATTGGGTATACATGCTCGGCCTCGCTACTGGTTGGACCTGGGGACATGAAGCTGTGGCAGCCTCACCTCCATTAGACCACCAGACTGGCAGCCCCTAACAGTATCCAGCTTACTTTTTGCCCTTGAAAAATCATCCCTTTGTGCTGCTTGATTTGATCAGATTTTAGTTCCAGAAATAAACAGCATAGAAAAGATAGGAACAATTCCAACTTTGTGAAAATTTTGGCGACTGGTAGCATCTGTATTTCACAAAGGTTCCTGAAATGTTTAAGCTGGATAACTCTTGTAACAGGCTTTGGACAAAATGCCACTCTTTAGTCAGGAAAGACTTTTTCTATATGAAAACAAAAGTAATACTTGATAATTTTTCTGACTTTAGGAAAATCAAAAGGGAGGAGATAGGGTAGGAGTTAGTTGATAGTTTATTCACTTTGCAAGCTAAGTTGTGTAATCATCTACTAAGATGTTTAGTCGAGCATCATATTTTTTCATATTTTTGGTCTCTATGACTACCCTGAAATTAATTCCAAATTTTCAATAAAAAGTGTCAAATGAGGCACTTTACGTTAAAATAATTTTCACCATAGACTCAAAATCTATCTCAGCCTTAGAGTGAGACATCCATTAAACTGATAAACCTGGACTGATCTGCCTCTACACAGCAATTAAGTGTTCCTGAGGTTACCTGTGTTTCTGAAAGTGTTGGATCATTCAAACTCAGCACATGCAAGTAACATGCATCTGTCAAAGTAATTTTGCCAGTAGAAACCATCTCTTAAAATATACATTAGTTATTAGTGAGGCAGGTGGATGAAAGAATGATAACAGTTGAGTAATGGAGGATGGAAGTAATGTATACTTTATAGAAACTGGGAACTGGAACAAATTCTGCGTTCTCAAAATAATAGAGCTGCTTAAAAGCAATATAATCTTCACTTGCAGTCCTGGTGAGAGTTTGGTTTGAATTTGTGTACAGTAATATTGTCTAAAGTTCATGACAAATTGCATGGGTGCCTACAAAATAGTTAAGAAGTCATACAAATGGTGTTGCACAGTGCTTGGGAAAAGTGATATTGCTTAGAAATAGACCCCTCTTATGACGTTGCTATTCATAAGTGGAACTCACCAGACATGCATTTAAATAGTAACTACCTTACTAAAAAATGAAAACAGCTGTAATGTATTTAAACTACGGCAAAACTACTAGTGCTAGTCAGCAACAGGAGGAAGTATGGGTGCAAAACCTCGTACTATCAAATAAAAACTAGCAATCTAGGAATCTATTATTATAAACAGCTATCTGAGTGTAAGTAAATGCCTTTATACATTACAGTAAGATTTGTAGTTGTATTAATTTAGAAGTGTATATGACCGAAGATTGCCTTTCATCACCCTGACTTTGCCATCCAACCAGTACTGCACTTCATACTGAAATAGCAAGTGTTTTGCTCCTCTATTTGCTGTCACCGGTCCAAACACAGATGCTGCTTACAGATTACATAGTCCTTTCACTTCCTCCTCCTCAGGCTAGTGTTTCTATATTATTTAAAACTCAGAAAGCAATCCTTGCTTTGAATTGCACAGTTAGGTCATATATCAAGGTAGAAAAAAATTATGATACTGTCTCTCAGCTCATTACATGTTAAATTACAGACACTCATGGTTGTGGACTTCGTGCTGGCATTTGACAACAAAAGAGACTCTGGTTGCAGTCCAGGTTAGATAAGAGCTAGACAGTTGGTCCATTAATCAAGTGAACAATTTCAGCTTCACAGAACGCTAGCCTCAGATGGTCTAAATTGACTTAGTCAGTGGAGCTGTGCTGCTGTACTTCGAGGCCATGGCCCCCATTTTTCATCTGATTTGTTAGCTGAGATAGCCGATGGGTTAAGTTACAGAGGGAGAAAATTTTATTCTAGTGTTAGATACCTGCAGTTTGTTTCTACTGATGACACAATTTTTACTTTTTTTTTCAAATACCAGTATGGGAAATTCTAATTTGTCTTGGAATATTATGTTATCTATCATGTTTCTGGAATGCGCATAAAATGTTTTTGACTAGTGAGTGCCCTGGTGGTAGAGACCTGAAGGAGCAGTTGTGTGACCTCATACTTTTCTGCTTCTATTGATATCTTCATTCAGTTACTTACAATGGTTTGCTAAAGTCTAGGCGCTCTGTAGTCCAAGCTTCTATACCTATAAACCAGTAGATATTCACCCCATTTCCTAGTAATAGTTCTGTCTGAAGTCAATACCTTTAAATTTGAAGAGACATCAAGGTTGGACTAGATGATCATTGAGGTCTCTTCCAACCTTAATGATTCTATGATTCTGTGACAGGGAACAGAGAGACTGATTGAGAATACAGAGACAAGCCACTCCATGTCCACATCCAGGCACCTGCCCACTTTCTGCCAGCCACCTGCCCCAGAACTCATTGTTACGCATCTTCCTGGGCAAAGCTGCCATACATCTAAGTGTTTAGGCCACAGGATGAGATGGTAGCATAGGCAGAGAAGGATTTGTAAGGTTGCAAATCTCCTACAAAGGCAGAAAAATGGCACATTGGCATGTGTCAAGCAGCTGCAAGGTCTGTGCATTTGTTTCCTGCTCATCGTGCAGAAGGTCAGCTGCCAAACCAGATTCTGGCCCTTGAATCTGCTGTGTGAGAACTGCTCCTCTGGGCTTTCCCCCCAGCCACTCTCCAAAGTCTGGAAACAGTGTTAAAGCCCTTTGTTACTGCTCATTCTATAAAGAAATATCAATACCAATTTCTTCTTTATTTAATGAAACAAATAGGTAACGATGAATACTACTTTTCCCATTTCTAAAACTGGGTGTGGTGAATATATATATAATTCTTCCAGTTACAGGCACGTTCAGTAGTCATGTTAGACTGAGTTTTTACATTGAGTATGAACCCTGATTTTTGCTTTTAAAATGAAAGGGTATGGTGCCAGAAACCACTTTGGGAAAGCAGACTGGTTTTCCTCCTACAGTCACAACATGACATAGTAAAAAGGCATGTGACAACGAAAAGCAAGCTTCTCTACCAATTTATTCTGTAAACATTATTAACTGATATTTCATTTCTCATGGATAAATTGTTGGCTTTAATGGAAATTAGAAAGACTAATATAAGTTTATCACTGTGATTGAGATATAAAGATACTAATGCAACCAAAAACTATTACTTTGGGATTTTCCAGCTAAAAATCTTTTTCATGATCACTATGATTGAGGATGTGATGGTCAAAGACTGGGGAGAAGCTGTGGTATAACTGGAAACATACCAGTTTTAATTTCATGGAACAAGAAATTATGCTTAATAAATGACAAAAATTATCCTCGGATGTATATCTTAGCCTAAAGGAAAATGTAATTTTCCATAGGCTGATAGATTTTTAAATCAGCCTGTTTTGCAATGATCTATTATTTCCCAAACATGACATACAGAACATACAAATTATAACAAACTTTTTAAAAAGTAACTATTTAGAATTTTTTAATGTCTTAGATGTCATCAAAATACGGATGTCTTATATTGATGGTTTGTGTTAATGGCCAATCATGGGAAATTTATAATGTAGAAAACTGAAATACCGAGAAAAACAACCCAACATTATTAGCATCATAGTAATAAAGAAATAAACTGTGCCTCCTGGATTTTCTACTTTGGTTTATAACACAAAACACAATTATTATCCCAATGGACTGCTACAATTGTGATATTCACCAGATCAGTGAAGTACCTTAGAGAAATCTTTCTTAAATCTGAATGTCACATACTACTGCTAAATTACTAGAGATCAGGACTATGTGCTGCTTTTACACCAGTCATATTAGCAGAAGTAATTGGACTATTATCTGCACAAATCATGAATTTTTAAACATAGTTTTCAGTATGACAATCCTGAAACCTGGGTACACTGATAAACTATTGCTTTGTTCAACTTCAGCCATGTCCAAATTTTGAAAAAAAACACTATCCACAACATATTTATCAATGGATACATTCTCTTAACAAAACAGTTAAAAAGATTCCATTTATATATCCAATTTTGTTTGCAGTGAAATGGAGACATACTGTTCTTTCTTGTCCAGTGCCAAGTCCCTACAATCTTTTATATTGCAAGTGTGCAGCTAAGGAGCCTGTACATAAATCTCCAACCCATGTTCCACCTTGTATTAACTAATGCAGGTTGGTAAACTCTGCTGTTTCCAGAGTTTTGGACTGGAAAGTTTCTATCAACATTAACTGTGTCAGAGTTTATTTATAAATTCTCACATATATATATTTTTTCTTGTTGAAAGGTAACACAGAAAGAAAGTCTATATTCTGTTATTTTTAATATGGAAGACGGATTTATTTTTGCTTGTATGATATGAACAGGAAAATAATAAGTGAACCAATGTAATTTTTGATATAGTATTCAATCATATAATTGATAGAATTGAAAACATGTTTTGCACATTATATTCCACTCATAAGCAGATCTTGTTATGATTTAAAAATGTGACACGGGCTGTATAACCAGAGCACATAGTAGTTAGGTAACAATAAACAATTGTAAACGCTGTCAGAGATCTGAAAGGCTGTTTGTTTTCAGCAGAACTGCATCATTTACTCATTATCTAATCTAGATGTTAGAAGTTTTCAGTGAATCCAGTAGTGGATCCAATCATAAAACAGGAGGGTCAGCTCTATACCTATGTGATTTATCTTTCTTTTTGTTGTTGGTGGTGGTGTTCAAGTGAAGCCTAAGTTGTAACTGGATAGTTAGCAGAAGGCATATGCACATTCATCTCCTACTACAGTTTGATTTGCCTATGTATTCATTAGCACAAAATATTGGACCAATCAGCAAAGTTACCTAAATATGGAGACGTCTCACATATATCAGTGATTTGACATATTGCTGCTGACAACTCAATTAAATTAAATGCCATAGATGAGTATTTTTACTGACAAGTGCACTGAATTAAGAAGATACTCACTTAATGTTCTTCAGTAATTAAATGATATTGAAGTGTGAAGTGCCTGTCCACCTGCATTACTGGTCCTATTCATAATGTACTCAGAATGAAAATTAATAATTAACATTGGTTAAATGTATGTGTCTCCGTTTAACTGTCATTGTATTTTTCTTGATTTTTTATGTGACAGATTATACACCTGGTGATGCATAATTTTGATCAGACACCATCTCAAGCATAGTAAGAAAAGAAAAGAAAGTTACTTGTTTTTGCTCAGTTAGGTGCATACTCTTAAATAATAATAATTTTAACTGGCCTTTTCTGATCATAATCTCTTAACATCTTGCTTCATAAAAACAGCATGCCCAAAACTGCAGTAAATCTTCGAGAGCAAACTTCAAAAAAAGCCTTGACTTTGGTTACAATCAGTAGGAGTCTCAGACAGAAGGTTTTGGTCTACCGGTTGTAAAGATAGGGGGAAGGTTAATATCTATTTGTAGTGCTTATTACATAGCAGAGTCAAAGGGAGCCTTGAGAGAACATAACAGAAATACCATCACAGCCAGAGGCAGTTTGTCAGAGGGACCAAGTCATAAGCCAGTTGCTTGGCTTGTGATTGAGACAGAAAAAGTCTTCACTGTCTCATCTTGTATGTCCTTGCAATGTCAAGTTCTTGATAATTGGGAATTTTCTGTGCCTTCAGGTAGGCCTTTGAATCCATTTGGAAGAAGAGAGAACAGAATTTACTTCCATGAATATGCCAAATGCTGTATTCTGATAGACTCATGGGCTGCATCAGCTCCCAGTGATGCACAGCTGTCACTTTAGTTGTAAGTGCATGGATGACAGTCTGCCTGCCACTTGTATTAGGTGAGCATGGAAAGGGTGTTGCCAGAAGTACTCTCATTAAATACTCTGAGTTCTGACTGAAAAGAAACCATTTTTTTTACAGATGAAAGGAAGAGAAATGCTGGGAAGAAATTAGTACTTTTTTGCCTCCTTTTTTTTTTTTTCAAAATAGGCAATCTGCTAAGAAAGAAAGAAAGAAAGAGAAAGAAAGGAAGAGAGGGGAAGGAAGGAAGGAAGGAAGGAAGGAAGGAAGGAAGGAAGGAAGGAAGGAAGGAAGGAAGGAAGGAAGTAAGGAAGGAANAAGGAAGAAAGGAAGAAAGGAAGAAAGGAAGAAAGAAAAGATGACACACAGAAAGCAGCAGAACTGAGGCAATGTGACTTAAAAGGTTACAATGGCCTTGTTTTCATAAACACATTCCTCCAAAATATAGCCTTTTGCTCCGATCTCCTCGAACACTTGTGGGTAATATATAACACTCTTCCTCTTTCAAGATCATTTCACAGCTAAAATTTGATTTTGTAGCTATTTTATATCCAATATCCGAAAACACAATCCTTCTTAGAGTTTGTCTTAATTTCACTGAGAACACAGTGTTATATGGAGCATAACAACCTGAGGTGAACTGTTAAATGGAGAAAAGATGAAACTTCACAAGGTCTTACCTCAACCTGGCTTCCCACATCTGAGATCCAAAGTGACACTGGTTACAAAAAACTTTATAGAGTAAAAAACTTTGATAAAGTATATTTTGTTGTCTTTCTTGGATACTTTTCCTTTCTGTAGAATTTGGGTTCGTGTTTGGCTGAGTTTCAGTTAATATTGCAACAGGCACCTTCCTTAGGTTATGTGAAGACTTTGTAGCCTTGTTTTGGCTGACAGCATATATACATGTGTGCATATACATGTATACTGGTCTTTAGCAGCTTGAATAAATGTTTGAAAATATGCCCTGTGCATAGTTCATATACTGATGTTTGCCTAATTATTTAGACAGCCTTTGACAATGAGAAGAATGAGAGCAGGTTATGGTCAGGCAAAAAATTACTTTTTCCCATGCCTAGTCCCAGGGTAGTCTTGGCCCTGCCCCTAAGGGAAGCAAAACAGACGTTTTCACTTCTAGAGCTAAATAGTGAGGTGTCAAAAAGATAGTACTTTGTACCTTTCCTTTGACACTCTTCCAGCACCTTAGCTTGAAATTTGTATAATCTTCCCTTCCCTTCCCTTCCCATCTCTTCCCATCCCATCCCATCCCATCCCATCCCATCCCATCCCATCCCATCTCTTCTGTTTGTGTTGAGAATAGCTTACCTGGTGTGACCCAATACAGAGAAGTTAGTCATGATACTATAAGAAGTAGAAAAGCCTTCTCATCACACATGTTGTTATTCAACCTGCTGAATAGTTCTCTGAATAAGTATTTAGGATATAACTGTTGATGAAAATAAAAGCAACTGGCAGGAAAACTGTAACTTTGGGTATCCTGCTCTGGCAATTATTATGTAAAGAATGCCTGGTAAAGGAATAATTAATTTGATTTTTGCATGCATGTGAAATGACAAAAGTAACAGTACTCTTCGGCTTAGAGTATTAACCACTTACCAGTGTACAGAAAAGTGAATTGTCCAAAGGTTTATATTGCTAATTTCATTCTGTTCTTGAATGATAAACTGTGTTCCTAATATTTCACATTCATTATATTCACTTAAATGTTATTTTTCCTGCATAGTTCAGAAAACCTTTGTTCAGAATATGCAGAGAGGAAAATAGAAAATGATTTTTTTTTGTCCAAATAGAGTTAAACTGATGACACTGGGAATAAGTGGGTTTCGCCCAAGGAAAATTCTTGGAAGGACAAAACCCACAAATATTACAAGAGATGCTAAAATCAGTATTTGAGTAGAATAAAAAAAAATCAAGTAGTTAGAAAAGATTCATAAGTACATATTTATTATATAAAATAGGTCACTTAAAAATTATCCACTATTTTATTATTATGTTGTTCCTGTAGAAATTTTATATTTTCAAAATAAGGTGAAGTGTTCATATTTATACCTCTTGCTGAAGGCAGTCTATATAACCAGTGGTTTCCAAGAAGCAGATGGACAGTCTGTTTGTAGTCATTAGACATGAGACTCTTCTTTCCAGCCTCATGTAAGAGAGCAGCCATTTATGAATGACTGAATCAAAAGTCAGAAATTAAATGTTCTTAAAATAACACATATAACACATTTAGACAATTCTTAGAGTCCAAAACCAATTAATTAAAGTTGGCAGCTGATGCTTTTAAAATAAGTGCTGACAGTGTGGTTATGATAATGCTGTTCACAGTAAACACTGTTCATAGGTTAAACACCTCTTCCCACATAGTGCTCACATACGGACTTATGCTGTATGACTACAATAGCAAGAATATACTGTTGCTGAGGAAATGTGCGTATAAAGTTTATTGATTGTTACAGTTTCATTAGGCTTCATCAAATATGAGGGCACAGCTAACATTTTCAACTTCATGCCACAGTCTTTCTTAAAACCAGTTATCATCTTAACCTCCTTAAAAGTCACTAGAAGTAGAGTTACATAGAAATCCTTATAGTGGCACCAAAACTCTTTCAAATAGCTCTGGTGACATTCAGTAATGCTAGGGGGAAAAAAAAAGAAAAAACCCAGACAGTTAAGAGTATAGCTAAACACATTGAGTGTTTCTGGCATTGTGTGTGAGACATCTGGGACTTTCAGTACTTCTTGTTCTGGTACCTATATTTTCAAACATGGAGAACAGACTTGGAAAATGATGATCAGGACTCTATCTATGCTTTAATTTATATTTATGTATGCTTTTGATATTTACTCTGGATAATGTTTATCTGCATTGTAATAGCTTACTTTTCAAGTTAGTTAAATACTGGCAACTTCGGTGGCAATGAGCAGATATTAAAATTTGAGGCTCATATATGCCAGAGAAAGCAGAAAAATCTTCCAGTCTGATAGAGCTGAACCCATCAAGTAGAGCTGAATTCATGTCATGATTTTGGCTGGAACAGAGTTAATTTTCTTCATAGTAGCTGGCATGGGGCTGTGTTTTGGGTTTGTGCTGGAAATGGTGTTGATAACACCAAGATGTTTTTGTTACTGCTGAGCAGTGCTTACACAGAACCAAAGCCTTTACTGTTTCTCACCCCACCCCACTAGTGAGCAGGCTGGGGGTGCACAAGGAGTTGGGAGG
>VWZZ01007444.1:1538334-1562563 GCA_013399095.1 Psophia crepitans | reverse complement strand
TGTGTTTGGAATTAAATTTACATAAGACGAAAGATGGTGGGAAAGTTTATGATGACAGTAACAATCGGTGAGCATACCGTGGTGCTGGCTTCTCAGAAACTGCTGAACAAAATACCACATCATGAGCATGAATAATTAAAGCACTATCTGGGGATTCAATCAATTTAAAAAGGAAGAAGAAAAGTTGTCTAGTATTTTCCTGAGTTTTATGATCGAAGCTATGTCTAGGACCTATATCAGAGTTATTTTCCCAAGACAGTTCCATAATGTTGTGTAACTTGCTGGTTTTGTGTTTGCCTCTCTCTCAGAGATGCGTGTTAGAGTTAGCAGGTCTGTTGGATTAACCCAGGCAGAATCCTGCTCAGAGCTCCTGGATTCAGGTGAACCTGCAGTTTCAGCCTTTCATTTTATACCTTTCTACTGCACGAGTGAAACAGCCTTATGTTCCTGACCCCTCTCTGCTGCTCCAGAAAGTCACTGGAAGGAGGCAGCCCCTACCTTGCAGAATATAGTCACTGCAATTGTGTCATAGTGTGGTACAGGGACTTCTGCCTGTCCCATTGCCCAAGGCTTTGACAGCCCTCAGAATGGAAAAGCACATGGTCATAATTAGTATCATTCACATATTCCAAGTACCTCACAGATATAAATAAATTCTTTCACTGATTCTCTTACTTTCACAGCATAGGTTCCATTTCGTCCTGCTAGCACCTGGGGGAAACTGAGGCATGGAGAATTTAACATGTTTCAAAAATAGCTTTTGCTTTCTGGAATATGTGAAGCATCTGGATTCAAAGACTTTGCAAGTCCGCAGTTTAAACTGAAATTATTTTCAAGGCGTGTGAATACACAGGCCTTTTAAAGACATGGCTAGTTAGGCACAAAAAATTAGACATTCCTTCAAAAAAGAGGTGACATTACTCCCAGCAACACTTCCCACTTGGGTTTACGTGCCACTTTGCTGGAAGAGGCAAGACTGGAATTCAGGATATCTCAACTCTTAAATCTATTCAGCCATAAAACATACTTAAAATAGTCATTATTATCTAGGAATGATACTTTTCAGTTCCATTCCTGGGCATGCTGTAGCCATCAGCCAAAGCAGAGGAGACTGTAAAGACCGCAGTAAGACATTCCCACGCAGACGACTGCATCTCTGTGTAGTGACCAGTGCGAGGTCTTATCAGCCCAAGCTGAGTGGCCGGTGACAGCTGTAGGAATCATGGCAAAATTCAGAAATTAAACTTCTGAAAAGTTTCCTTACACGAAAGGAAGTGTACATAATTGCCGGCAGTAAGTGAATATTGCTCCCCTCCCCTGCATGCGTGGAACCACTGCTGACTGCGGACAGCATGCAAATACCGATGAGAGAAGGGGAGGAGAGGAACTCACGCTTCCCAGGAGTCTAGAGAAAACACTGCTATGTTCAAATCACATATAAGCTCAGTGGTGAGGTTTTTTTGGCCTGAACATTGTTATCAATTATTATCCTGTGGATAGTCTCACTGAAGGATCGGCACCGTGAGAGCTCATCACAGCACAGTTTGTAAACTCGAAGTATTAAGTTAAAAAAGAGAAGGGTTTCCTTTGGCTGAGGAGAACAAAGGCAGACTTTTTCAGGTTTTCACCCTGTGCCCAGGTTATACAACCTTTAAGACAATGACAAAACCTCACATCTTATTTATTAAGGTCTCACTGAGTTTCAGAACACTCTGAAGTTGGAAAACCTCTTCAAATGTGTGTTTCTTAAAGAGATTAGAAAGCAGAACGCTAGTTAGCTTTTGTCTGTCTGTTTTGCTGAGGGTATTATTCTAAGAGCATGCAGGAGATGAATGATCAACACTGAAAACCTTGACGCTTCTTTAAATGCCTTATTTTAATTTTTTGAGAAATATGACAGCAAGAATTAGTACTGGCTCTTCTATCTCAATAATGGTAGTCATGTTGAAATGACAACAGACATCATTATATTTACATGCACATTTATGTAGACAAAAATTGTCATTACTTATTTTGGTGGAACATTTTATAATTTGCCCTATAAACAAATAAAATCTGTATAAGCTGTTTTTAGCCTTCAGCAGTATGTCAACACAAGCAACTTAGAGCTAGACTTACTGACACTGGAAAGTATCTCCTTCCATTTTTAAAACGCTTAAGATTAAAATTATAGTATTTATTTTTCAGTTTTTAATAATACAGTGAAAATGCTTTTTGATTGCTGGGTGCAAATAAAAAAAGCAGATGGTTGAATGCCCTCAAATGTTGTATATTTAAAAGAAAATGGGGGAAAAATAAAGACATACCGTGTGCCTGTATTGACTTCAATGTTCTGACTAAGTAGGAAATAAAATACAATAAAAAATAAGATGCAAACTGAGAAAAAAGTACATCACCTTTTAGTCCATTTGCAATGAAAAATTATTCTAATGTTCTTCCACCATATTACCTACTTTCTCTGTTCTCACTTCTGTCTTTTGTCTATGCTCTAATTGCTGTTAGAATCAACTTGTACTACCCCACAGAAGTCTTACGGTTAAGGCCATAAGCACTAGAGCACTTTGTATACGTACCAGCTTCAAAGATAACTGGGAATACTGCATAGGAAAAAGCATTTCCTAGCACTGCAGCAGCTGAACTGGCTTTTCTAAGAGTTACTTGTCTGAATGTGTAATTGGGTAATGCCAGAAGACTCAGGAGGTATCTGGGTAGACTATGGAATAACAGGGCAGAACTCCAGGTCTACTATGCAGGTCTTCCATAACAAATACTGGATTTAAAACAAAGAAGGAGATCAGCTAATTAAGTCACAGAAGACAGCGCAGGAACAGACTTGCAGTTACATTTGGTTTGTCATGAAAATTTTTCATGGAAGGAGGTCCTGGATCAGCTTTCCAATAGAGAATGCGGGGGCAGAGAACCTAACTTGCTTTAAGATGGAATTTCAGACATTTATGATCAGAATTGTGTGACACACCTGTGACTGGCAAGAAACAGTTTAGTGGTCTAAGATGCACCAGATAGTCTTGTCCTAAGTTTCTATGCTAGGTATTAGCATCATATAAAAATCAGCACTGGTCAGATCACTTGACAGAGAGGTAGGTACAAGATGGCACAGAACAGAGAAGGGCTGATCCAGAATGAGATCATATACCTTCCCTACATTTCAGCTCTCCCATACTTCGGGAGCCTGCACCCATGTGGTGCTTAGTGACATGGTTTAGTGACGGACTTGGCAGTGCTAGGCTACCGGTTGGACTTGATGATCTTAAAGGTCTTTTCCAACCTAAATGATTCTGTGGTTCTACAGTAGCAGGCGCCAGATCTCAGCAGATGGCAGAACGTCTGTGCACCTCGGTATGGAAGTTTCAGATTTGTTACATTTCTACAGTAATTTCTTCTCTTTCTTTACAGGGAAGAGATTTTATAAACCAGTGTGTAAAGAGCTTTGCGATTTATCTACTTGAATGTTACCATTTGAATTCTAATCATTATCATTTAATACAGTACATGAGTCACTGTCACAACAGAGCCAAATTCTGCCCCTATTTATGCTGAGCAAAGCCTGAAGGAAGTCTATTGACTTCAGTAGAACTGTTTTGCATTTGCCTTAGTATGGCTGAGAACAGCATTTTCACCTGAGAACTTATGGTTCTCTTTAATATCAAGTCTGTTTTCAATATTGGTTACATTGGGCCAAACTCTGCTTTTTAAGTAGAGCATTATATACCTGGATTAGCTTCGCTGAAGTAAACATAGTCATTCTACATTTATAACCACGCAGTTTACCTGAGGATTTTATTTGCCTATTTCTTAGGGCCTTTAGTAGTCAAGATCACTCTGTAAACATGCTGAATATGGAGGACAATATAAACTTTGCTATCAGAGTAAACCAAGAAAAAAGTCATGTAATATAAAAAAGTCATGTAAGTGTGACATACATGAGTGCCGATATAAGCAACTGAATAAGCAGCTGAAGAACAGCTGGACACAGTCACCTCACATGGGTCAGGGGTACAAAGGACTATCTGTCATATGACTTGGGTCAGTGCTATTGGTTCCAACAACACAGTCATATCTCCCTTCTTTTTTGAAATTCAAATGTGAACAAAATATATTGCCAACTACAAAGAATCAGTACAAACTAATACAACCCATTAAAGGAGTAGTTACTGCTAGCTCCTGGTAGCTGTTACTATTGCTTCTTTAATTAGAAAATAAAATAAAATGGAAAATTTTATTTTGAGACAAACTACGTGGCTGTTCCTTCATCCTTATTGTAAAACACTACATAAGATTATATGGAATATGGGTTTAGCGTCATCTTTTATTCCTTCTCCTTGCGTCAGAGAGAAATACTGTGTGGAAAATGCCAATTATTGTTATGCAAGATGTAAGAGTAGAAAAAGGCCTTACACAGGATGTACCTTTGGGTATCACAATTAAAAGAAAAAACTCTCAACTGAGTTTTATGAGGTAAGAAAACGAAAGCTCCATTTGGTTATTTCAAATGGTTGTAGCATATCTGTTTCTGTTTTAACATATTTGAACAATATCTGCATAGATCACAAAGATATTTCTTTTAATAAGCACAGAAAATATAGCAAGTAGAGAAATATGTGGTTTGCTTCTCTCTCCTAATTTAGATTAGAATAACATTGACAATATTTTTATTTAGTTTTAGTGTTGTTTTCTTCATAAAGATCTAGCCTCTCTCGAGGCGATACAGGTGATAAGGCAGGCATATACAATAGATTTAGTATCAGTGGGTGAAATACCATGAGGAATAATTTAGGTAGAAGCTTTTTTTTAGTCTTGGGGAAGGGTGAGGGAAACCTAAAACTAAAACATATTCTGATCAGGAGGAAAAAAAAAATCAGTTAAAAGGTTGTCATAAATGAAAACAATTTACTTGTGACACTGTCCTTAAGTGCCACAAACTCTTCTGCTTCTGCTGTACATTCTCTAATGATATTACTGCATATAGCACATCTCATCTAATCTGTTAGTAAAATCCTAAAGTCACTTATGTCAGTCTCTAATGCAAGCCAAATGAGTCTTCCCAGTAATAAGAAGCTTCGCAGAATTAGTTTTCGTTTTGCAGAAAATTGCCATTGGGGCTGGCACTTTTATCTAAAAATTTCACTCGTGCATAAGCAAAAAACTCATATATTATTTGGTTACATTCCATCAGTATGAGAAATAACATTGTGAGAATTCTATGCATGCTAATGATATATAGAAATCCACCTGCTTTCAGATAAAATGAGTTTAATTTTCTGTTGCCCACTGCCTGGTTGGCCTTTCATAAATTACTTATGCACAGCTATTATTAAAATAGAGGGAAAGCAAATTAGAAAGTCCTCATATCTCTCCACTGGATTTAACCAAGGCAGGGCTGTGACAGCTAGAGTCAGCGTTTTTGAAAAAATTCTGCTCTCTTGAAAAATTTTGCATCTCTATACAATTCTATGCCACTGTTGTAAACGTTCTGACCTGCCTTCTTACCAAATTAACCTAAATCCTTTCTATTTTTCAACATTAATGGAATCCTCTAGAGTCCTGCTGATATATATTAAAACATATTTATTGGTTAATTTGAATTCCAGCATTTTGTACCTCATTTCCCAGTACTTCTGTTATATCTGAACAGCCTGGAGCTTTAGCATTAGAAACTTACAAATTAAGATAAATACATCTGACAATTATCAGATCAAAACAACTTAACTTTCATTGGAATATATGATTGCAAATTTCCCTTCCTGATGAAAGAGAAAATGAGGACTGTCTGCTTGAAACAGTTAATTGGATTTGAAAGTACTGTACGCTTCAGCAATCGGTGCAGCTTTTGGTTGGTCAATGACTACTTGACCTCCTGGTTTTCCAACAGACAATTGGTTTTCATTTCTTGAGGGTCTTTTAAGTCCATAGTTCATGGTGACTTTAAGTTTAATTTTCTGTTAATGATATTATTTTGCTCTTTTAAGATAAAACTTTCTTGTGATGTGCTGAGCAGCAGTGGCAATCCCATTACTGTGTGAGGAAGGACACCTTCTCAAATTGCATTCTTTTAATATTGTCTGTATTGTTATGCTATTTCTAAATGTAATTTTAACACTTTGGGTTTGTATTTCATGTGCATTTAAACTGATAGCTACTCTGCTCCTTGCAAAAAATACAAATATACCAAAAAGTCATTGTGGTCACCTGCTCAGTCAAAGCTCCCTTTTAAGTAACTGGGTTCTGATTCTAATCAGCTGCTGGTTTGATGCCTTCCACTTTGGTAGATTGACTCCTAATTAGAAGCGGTGTGGGTTAGTCTGGGCCAAGGACATGCCCTACAGGTTTCAGGCTCAATCTCTATTTTCAAGCCCATTAAATTTGCATCCATACCATATAAGAGTGCATTAAGCCCATCCACACAGCAGGCAATTTTCTAATGCTAACAACAATTTTGTCCATAGCTGACATCCACAGCGCTTTGCTAAAACCAGCCAATCAGTGCTGGCACTGCTATGAAGTCTCTGCAGTTCTTATACTAAAGCAGCTTTCCTAACGACTTGAAGCAATTATTTCAGAGGAGTTTTTCTCTAAATTTACATAAAACGCATATTTATTTGTTATCTGCCATAGTTATTATTTTATTTCATAGTGCATTTTCGGAGGGGACTAGAGACATATAGTGCTGGTCGGCTGTCAAGCTGTTGTTTCACATTAGAGCCCTGCAAATTTAACAGCTACCTGCCACCAAGGGCAGTCATCCTCCTCTTCTCCTCTACCATCCTCCTTCTACCTACACTGCACCAGCTCCCACGGGGAGATCACAGAAGTAAACCAGGAGAAAACCATTCACTTTTTTTTATAAGGTTAGTTTCCTGATAGCTGAGCTTCCTTACCTAGTTTAGCAGGGGACAATAAATGCTGGAGTGGGGTAATAGAAGAAGAGAGAGCATATTGCTGGCAACGGGGAAGGGGGAGCAGACAGCTCTGTTAGGCAGCAGGTAGCTATTAGACTGGCTTAAATACGGTGTGAAACCTGTTTCTCTGGCTTTCCTCAGCAAATTCAAATTCCAATGAAAAACAGATAGCTTCTCAATGAGGTATTTTAAATGTCCATCCATGAAAGAAGGCTCCGGATAGATAGGAAAATGAAAAATTAGCAGTAGGTGTAAAACTAGACATAGATTGCAAAGAAACTGTGGAGCTCTGAAAATCTGCTGGAACCAAAGCTAGAAGTTTGGGTTCTTTATAAAGTTAAGTAAAGAAAGAGAAAATCAGCAGAATAGTTTGTTTATGTAAATTTGGTTTCTGGGTCTTAATTTCACCTGAACAAAGAGTGAGGAGGTGCTCAGCATTGGGTTTTCTCTATGGCAGGTGGCACAGAGCATAGTGCCATGGCTTTGGTGGTTTCCTAGACTGGCAAACTTCCCCTCTGCTAACGTAATTGCCTGGGCCAGCACTCAAGATCTTAAACTGAGTTTTAAGTCACTTTTATGCACAGCCACCAGAAGTACTGTCAGTGGAAGATGAGTGTGGGTCCACCTTCTTGGGCAGATACAAAACCAAATGTGACCATTTAAGCTTTACTCGTATCAGTACCATTTGCCTCACTCAGGGTGAGAAAAACCAACCAGAGTGCTTGGGACTGGGATCTCTCTGGTCACAGGACCTCATGTGTTTATCATCCCTAAAGTACTCCAGGAGGTTTTAACTCTTAAAAACGCTTCCTCATGCTCAGTAGTAGTTGCTAATGCAGAGAGTGGTTCTATTCAATAATGCACATGCCTGTGTACGTAGCTCTATAAAAATGGGATCAAACATACCTTGTGCAAGATGTGTTATATATCTTAAGAAGTTTTTTCTCAGATAGAATATACAATGCAAATGCAAACCATCATACATAGTTTTCACTGGATTCCTAGCAAAATACTTTTTTAACTGCCTAAAATGTTTCTACAATTGGTTTGTATATAAATGTCCAAACACTATTGTATACTATAAAAATTTAGAAACCTTAGAGCAAGTCATATAAAAGTTGAAATCCTTTCTAATATGGAACATCCTCAAATTCCTTTCTCTATTAAAATATTAGAACATACATATTTTCTCTCATTTCTTGCAGTTATTTTATCTAATCAAGAGGACAGGTGGCTAACTGATTAAACATAGGTTTTACCACTATCAAAAACATTTAAAAATTTATTACTCAGCTTCTCCAAAATCATTGTTTTAGCTATAAATATTGTTAATAGCTACAAATATTGTTAATAGCTACAAATACTGTTACATTTGTCTCTGGTTTTGAGACTCTTAGAATGTACTTCCTTCATAGTCTCCAGAGTTAAAAGTTTGTGTCCATCTCCTTCCACCTTTCAAGGACAATTTCAATTATCATAAATTAATGTGAATCCAGGAATGTCCTTTCATGCAAGGCATATGTTGCAAAATAGGTAATAAAACTGTAAAAATTGTCAGGTAGGGTGCAGTATTGTTTCACACGTAAAAACACGTATTATATGGTTGCAAGCTTGAATAAATTGAAATGCAGTGTACCAAACATTACAGAACACTGCTGCCCACATCTGATTATTCCCTGCAGTTTCCTATCCCTCCTGACAATTCAGTATCAGTAAATCACACCATACACTTTGACATAACTCTTACCCTACGCAGTCAAGGCCTGAGCAGTTCATCCAGAGGCCTTAATGGAACATAGATATAATGCAAAGGCTTTAGACGCAGTGATACAAATCCCCTGTGATGAATTATTGTAATTTATGGCTTATATTATAGGTGCACATAGGAATTCTGGTCAGGACCCCACTACAATAGACATCAGACAAACTGAGAAAAAAAGGTCCTGTCAGAAGTTTGCATTCTGAATAATCTAAATTGTAGACATATCTGCGAGCATAACGCAATATGCTACATAAATAGCTTGGGAGAAATCCACAGACTGAAATACATTCTCCTAAAACAATGACAGATAATTTTGAACAATAATGAGCAATTGCATGGAAAAAAATTAAAAACTGTTTCCAAATCTTTCTTGAACACAACAATTAAAGTATTCACTTTACATAACTTACCCAGATGCAGCAGACAACACTGAGTAAAAGCCTGTCATGAATTAAAAAATGTTCTGAACATAAGCACCAAAAACTACGACTTCTTTCTGTACCTTCTCAAGTACAGAACGTCCTGTGCACTAGTAGAGGACATCCTATAGTATAAGACTGTTGAAATGCTATAATTAAAGGTCTGTCAGAGTTTCCATTAAATCCCTGATTTTCAGGGTTTAATTAATAATAACAGTGAAAATTAATGTGAGTAGAATTAAAGCCACTGTCATAGCTCCACTGCATATTAATTCCTCATTTTAAGTCTCTACAACATGTGGGACTGATCCAGCTGCCTCTCTTCAGGCAAAACTCCTATCACAGGGGAACCTCTTGGAATGTAAAATTCCTCATTGGAGACAGTGGGTATTTGTCTGAACATGGACAGTGGGATCACGGTCTGAAACACCTATAGCATTTATATGGTAAGTTAAATTAATGTTTCAGAAAGTTGAGAATTACTGAATTGCATAAAGTTGCGGAAGAAATGTGTTAAGCACAGTTTAAACTTATACACCCTAAACCCCATGAACATTCAGAACTCTCGGTCAGTTCCTTCCCATCTGTCAACTCAATGTAAGTTTATGTATTTTTTTTGAATATTCATATTCTTAACTACTACTAATTTTTCCTAAGTAAGAACTAAGGGATTGACCCCATAATGCAAGATGGAGAATATATGTTAGTATTGGGAAATGGGCTTTCTCTGGAAGCATGAAAGCAAGTCAGGTGTTCTGTTACTGAAACAAGAGCTACTGGCATTTTGCATTTGGGTGCAAATAATTTTGCACACAGACCATGCCATAAGATTATTCCCTGAAAATAAGCACTGGTATCTCACCATGCAACATGAGGAAATATAATCTTTGGCATAAAAGGATCAAATAAAACTACCTCAGTGTGGAAGTCTAGAGAGGGACCCGGCAGAATACGAGAGGATATTAATTTCTCTTCGAAGTAAATAGTATTACAGCTGAAAAATGTGAAAGCATGAAATTTTCTCAACACTGCTGTGAGAAACAGACCCAGAAATACCAGACGTATGCAAAATACTACAGTGAAGGGTAGAGACAGTACATTCAGAAGTTGTTAAAAATGTTTAGACTATTTTATTTCACATAAAAGCATCTATTATAAAATACACGTTTTTTTGTCCAGATTCCAAACTAATAGGTGGCAGCATTTTCTCTTACGTTGAAAATCTATGTCGTAATGTAAACCTATATTACACACTTCTGTGGGTAATGGAGAAAAAAGGGTTCAAAACTAATTGCTGATACGACTGCTAAGTAGCTCAAGGAAGTTCACAAGTAAAAAAACTTCACGTTACAATGAATAGCGGATATTTACAGAGCTAATGAAACCTATGCTTCTCAGAAGCAGTACTACAAAGAAATCAAAGTCCACCTAACTAAAAATTCACATTGTATCATTAATAAGCTGAAATACAATTAGCAGAGAATATGTTTTCAGTAAAGCTGGATATGTTTGCAGCACAATCCAAAAAGTGTAATAGAAGATAAGTGATCAAAAAAGCATGCTGCTTCTATTGTGATCTTGTATCAATGCCGTCTTGATATCTGAATGTGGGGATCCACTGTGCAACTCACTAAAAGTCAGTCTTTGATTTAGAGAGCTTAAAAGCTAAACAGCTAATATGGACAAATTGTAGGAAAAGAAAGTATTATCATAGCTTGAGCAAACTAGAATCAAGGCTACAGCTCCACAGCAACCTAAACTAGAAATGTAACTGCCAGGCCCTGCCTCTGTCCTTCCCTCTCTATGTGCTTCCTTAGGCCATTTGCTGAGCTGTTCTAGTTCACTGTTCCAGTGCAAAACTATCCTCTCAAAACTGAGCCTACTTTTGCCAGAGGAAGGTTGTGACATAGATCAGTAAAGGAACTGACAATTACCTGAGACAGCAAAGGACACAAATGTGTGGCCAGGTGGGAGAGGATGGAGGGGAAGGACTCCTGCTCTGGGACGACAGTCAAACATAACAGATTAATTCATTTACCCAAATTCATTTAGAAATTCTAAGGCAAGCATCATATAAATACTTCAATTGTTAGAATAAGTAGCTATAAACAGATCCTGAATAAGTTTAGGATGGACATTTCAAGAGACTTTTTAATCCCTAGAGCAGCAAAAGTTTGCATCAGCCAACCTACAAGGTTAATAATCATAGAATCATAGAAACACTAAGGTTGGAAAGGACCTCTGAGATCATCAAGTCCAACCGTCAACCTAACACCACCATGCCTACTAGACCATGTCCTGGAGCGCCACATCTAAGCGTTTTTTGAACATCTCCAGGGACGACGATTCAACCACCTCTCTGGGCAGTCCATTCCAATGCCTCACTACTCTACAAAAGCAGAATAAGAGCAAAAATCGTCAGGAGGTTTTAGATGGAGCTTTGCATTATATGAGATGGTTGACAGAGATGATAAAGGGTTACAACTTGAAAACTCAAAAGTGTCCATTAAATTCTATGCATTTTGAAGAGGCTCAACTAATTCGTAACTAAGAGAAGCTGAAAAAAACTTCTTCAAGTACTACTGTATTGGAGGAAGTTAAATCAAATGAAAGCCAATGCTAAAACCAGGAAAAAAGATATTAATCCAATTCTACAACCCGTAGGAGCTGAGATTTACGTACTGTAATTTACGAATGTCGCTATACATCAGGAGAGAAAGAACAGTTAGACTCCTGATAGGGACAAATTACCAATGAAAACAGAGTAATCTCTTAATTTGGAGTGTGCCTTGCTCTGCTGCCATAGTCTTTCAGAGTTTAAAGGATTAAGACACCAAACCAAATCTTCACATTGGGACACAGTTTGCTGTAATCCGTGTCATGATAAAACATGGAATCTCTCAACCAAAATGGATAAAGTCAATAACTGGGTACGTCTCCTGCTGAGCTATGAGCTTTTGAGTTCTGGGCAGTCTACACATCACACCATCCACTTTCTCCTCTCTCTTGTTCTCTAATGCAGCAGTCACATGACAAACAGCTGATGATCAAAGCAAAATCACGAACTGGATAATTTCTATTTGGACATTACTTTTTGGCTCCACTTATTGCTGCAGCTGGAGCATTTCCTTCCAGCAGCTCTACGCGGTTTTGTCAGCAACGCTGGCAAAATGCCACATATTTATGAGAAACTTTGAAGGGGTTTAGTGTTAAAGACTTCTACTTCCAAATCAGTACAGCTGGAATCAATAACACTGCTACTAAACATAAACAGGCATAATGGAAATTTTACAAAGCAAAATCATTTGTATGTAACATCAAAACCAGCACAAGGTCCTCTTTCCATAAGAGTGCAAATCACATTTAGAGTAAGACCAGAGAGAAAAGCAAGATTACTTTGTGATGATTCGCTGCAAAGTTCACTACGCTATTTGCTTGATAATGAATTTCAGTCATATTGTCATGTACTTCAGGCTTCATCAACAGTGCTACACTGCAAAAAAATACGATTTTAGCACATTGGAACAAAGGTGAAAAAAGGAAAAAGAGCACACACTATTATTTGATTTTCTGCAAGTAATAATTCATAAAAATATTCTTTTACTATAAACTAAATTTGTGTTTCTAATCTGTAATAAACAGGGAATTCACCGGATTTCAAGTTCTTAACTTTCATAGTTTTATATTAATTGCAGCATATTTTTGGGTTTATTTCACTTCCATACCCGCAGACAAAATACAGTATGCTTTTTTTTTTTTTGGTCAAGAGCAGACATGCTATTCATATCAGTATGGCTTCAGGTACACCCAGAGAAAGCCTTATGATCAAGTACATGCGGTGCCTTACTATGTTCCACGACATGCACGCGTTGTCTATAGGCACTCCAGATGGCAGTTAGCGTGGATGGGAGATGAAAAGCTCAGAAAGCACATCGTGCTCGTGGCTGCTCCAAGTGTGCTTTTTAAGAGCCATACACACTAAAAGCAACTGGTTGAATAGGTACAAGCAGTCGTCTCCTGGCTTTTGTACATGTATAAAAGTATGGCCCCAGTTGTAAGTAATTAAAGGATTTATTGGTCAGGTCAGGTTACAGAAGCTGTAGCGCACAATAGGGGATCACCAGGTTTTGTGGCTCAAATTCCCATGTGATATAACAGTTACAGTACTACACAGTTCTTGGTCCTTCTCCTCTTACATTTAGACTCAGGCTGCCTATGCAGCTGCTCTTAAGTCCATGGCTACGCTTTTGAATTAGCAGGAGTAACTGGACATGGAAGCAGAGAACAGTTGCTTTTACCACAGGTCTTTTAAAGAACTTGCTGGGAATTCTTCAAGAAAACTGTTCTTCTCAGAATTGAAACTTTTCACAGGAGTTTACCAATGTCACTGAAACTTTCAGAGGGAAAAGTATTTCAAGTCAAAGACAGCATTTCTGACAAAGATGTGAAAGAGAATGATGTAAGTACTAGCCTGGAATGCCAAAGACAAACATCCAAGTGAACCTGTGGCAGCATTTGTAAAGTTGTAAATACAACATTGTACTTATTAGAATACCTATATGTTCCAGATTGTTACCAATACAGAAGTTGCTTGGGTGGACAAGACTCCAGGATGCTGACTCAAATTACGACCTTTCCAACACTGAAACCGTTTATAAAGAGCCATCTTTCCTGAGAAAGTTGAAGTACAGTGCTGGTTGAACGCCCAGCATGCCGAGAAACCTCAGTCTTAGGGAAGATGTCAGTCGGAGCTTACCATGAGCACAGAGAAGCAACAACTGGAAAGTAGCCTAAGGACTGTGAAAGTGCTCTCCCAACGTCCCTTTGATAATGAAGTTACTCCAATGAATTCAGTGAAATTATCCTTACTTTTCACAGGGGTCAGAGAAAAATGAAGCTGCTTAAACTGTAAAAACTTACCTTGTACATCTTATCATGCAAATTAAATTAAAAAGCCCAGCGGAAATAGTCCAAAGAACTTTCTCTGCATGTGGCTGTAAGTCATTTAAGTCACTCAGTGAGTCAGGATAATGGCCATTATTTTTCACTTGGCCAGTTCATATTGTGACACTAGGAGAAAGACAGTCTGTCAAGTTTTTGTCTGCAGTGTCTAATTTTTCACCACACTGCTCCTGCCCTCCCTCTATTGTGTCAGGAGTGCATTAGGTGTTGGAAGGGCAAAAAGAGACTCAACCAGTGGGTGGAGAGGCTGGAGAAGGGGCATTGAATTATAGGCAGCCTGTGGAGTCTGTCTGAAAGGCTGTGCTGTTTCTCTTTATGGCTGATAGGTATCTATGTCCCCATGCCATATTACGTGGAAGGGATTAGAAATAGGATTTCTGATATTTCAGCTGACATGTCGGGAGAGATCATTTCATGCAACTGTCTATGTTGCAACCCAGATTCAAATATTCTACTTTTTAATGGGATTATATTTATTTTCACCTGTACTCCTAGGCTCAGAAATTTATGCTGCGGTGACTGATACTGCGATGAAATGCTCTTCGAAGAGCCTAATTCATGGGCAATGTGTATCTGTAGGTGTACCTTACCCACTCCCGAGTGACACAAATGACTACATGAAAAGGGAGTAAATGTTAAAATAGCTCCAAAATCTACATGCATTAAAGTTTGTAAAAGTTTGGAAGTTCTTCTGTAAATCAAAAATCAAACATCAGTGTTGTGTTTTGTTTTGTTTTAACCAAGGCCAAGAAAATAAAGAAACAAAGTAAGAGAAAAATATCTCAACTTAACTGTAAGTGCAAGATATCAAGGTCACAGACTATAAATATAAATAATGCTGCTGCACATAAACGGCTTACTGCAACTGCTAATATAACTTTACAGTATTTACAAGATTAATCTTTTTAAAGAAAATTACAGGATCATAATATCAAACAAGATTATGCTATGTCCTATATAGTATTTTACTATACATACAGCAGTAACATGACAGCAAATACGCACTTTAGAGATGTAAAGTAACTATTGCAGGAAGATGGTAATGCTTATACCAAATACTAAGCACAGCAACAAGTTTTAGGACCATCTGAGCTCCCCATACAAAATATGTTATTAAACTTCTGATAGCCTCATTGTATGCCTAATGGGAAATGGATAATTTTTCATGCCTCTGTAGAAATATGCATTGAGTATTCCAGAGAGGTAAGATTTTCTGGCTGTTGGCTGTTGAGGCAGTAGAGAGTCCAGAAATACTACAGTGCAGAAAGAATCCTTGGATCCTGCTCTTGTGACAGAATGAAGGTACTTCTGCTAGGTTATATGCATTTCTAGCAGTCTTGCAATGGCATTTTCCACGTTGAATTCATGCAATCCACAGTTTGCACCAGATAAAATTCAGCATAGCTCTGTTGGTTCAGATGTGCTATGTGTTTTATATTAGCTAAAAGATCTGGTTCACTGTATTTAAAGTTTATCCAGCATGAGAAACAAATCTCCCAGTGAAGGCAAGCAATACCACCACGAGAATACAGTTAGTTTAGACACCTCTCTTCTGGAGCACTGAATACTGATAGAAATATTAAATAGAAAGTTCTGCTTGCTAAAAGTTCTAGGTAGTAAAGAAAATCAAGCTCCCTTTCCCTTCCAAAAGGTTAAAAACATTCAATTTATGCCAGTATTTTAACATGACCAGGTAATGACCTTGCGCAAGAGAACAAACACATTGAAGAGAAGCCCACTTTGGGCCTGCAATTACTTATCTGCATATATGTTAGAATGTTTTTCTCAGAAGCATAAGCTCCACCTCATTATGTTGCACTGTGAGCACCTTCTACCTTCACTAACCTGTAAATAGATAGTTTGCAGTAAAGGGACCACATGCATGTTTACATGACACACAACAAAAGACCTTGGCTCTCTGGAGGACATTCCTGTCACTTTCCTGTCTCCTGCTCCCCAAGCAAAATGCCGGTAGGAGGAAGGCCAATTGTCTTCCACAAAAACCAGAACTGCTAAGAAATAAACAATTAACAACTGTTCTGATTCCCTCGGTACTGCCAAAATGAGGTAGAAAATTAAGAATCTTACTAAAGACACAGGATTTTATAAGCCAGAAGCAGAAGGATGCAAGCACTGAGGATTCAGAAACACACGTGAGGAACAGAAGAAACCGCATCCACTGGGAATGGCTGTGGCTACTGTCAGGCTAAGGTTCTTCTCTTTGATCCGCTTCCTATAACTGTAAGGCCACTCGCCTCCCATCGCATTGCCCTTGCTTTACTATTGCTTTCTTATTCTTTAATAAATAAAGTGATTAAAAATATTAAAAATTATCAATTTGCAATTTTTGCTACTTTTGCATATAACATTTGTTAATATTAAGTAGGACTAACTTTCTTTATCTCAAATCTTGGGCCCCATTTTTCTTTTTTGAGTGCAAATCTTCAAGTAAGTGTATTTCTGAAGTAAAAAAGAGGACACGGGAAAAACTGATGGTCAAGAAAGAGATTGCAGTAGTTGCACTTCACTAGAAAGAACCATAGACAGAAACACTGCTTATATGTAACACAGAGAAAACTGTAAGTGTGGTGCCTTGAAGCTCTGGTCTTTTCTGTATCCTGTAACTGAGCTGGGGTCTTTTCAGCTATAGCTGTGTGGTCGTTCTATACCAAAAATCTCACCACATCCATAAGGGAAATCACATTCATTGAAAGTCACAGCTTGTACGTAGAGAGACAGATAAGCTGTTGTAATCTTTAAATTCTGCATTATCTTAAGCACATATCATTGCTTTTGGCATTTCTCTCTTATCAAATGTTCCCCTCCTCTAAGGGTTAGTCAAAGTGCAAGCTATCTGTATTGCCAGTAGATATCTAATGATAACAGGTTATATGTGTCATTTATCAAAAAGAAATTATTATGGACAGTATCCATTAGTAATTAGAGTTTGATTTTCAGAGTCAATAGAAGCTAAAAGTACAGGAGAAGCTACTCAAAATGTCATTCTGCCAATAGAATCTGTAATAAAAAGCAATGTACTATGTATTCCGAAGAGACCGCAGTACATCAGTAGACACGTCTGCCAAAAGCACCTAACACCACTGAAGCTCTAGCATGCATTTTATTTGTTTATTGTGTTTTATTCAAGGAAAGGATAGACAAAGGCTACTGTAGTCACAATTCTGCTGGCAGTTATATTTGACACGCAACCATGTATGACCAGGCTTCACAATACACCAACCTGCTAGTCAAACTAATAGCATTTCTATTTTAAGTTAAATGGAAGGGTATTAGGGTAAGAAAACTCCTATTGACCACTGACATTGTTTATTACATAAAAGGTAATTGCTCAGAGAAGATTCCCTCTGCTTTTGCTACAGAAAATGTCTTGGTTTGCTGTTAACCCTTCTCCCATTACAGTGTAGCCACATATGTACCACTGCTCACAGAAGCATAGAGAGCCTCCTGCATGATTGAGGGCAAGAACTTTGTAATGCACTACCTTTATCTGACATGTTTTGGTATACAGCAGTAAACTTTGTATGCTTCTACTGACTACTCCCTGGAAATATGGTAAAGATATGGTCTTCCATACAAAGATAAGGTACACAGAAATAATATCCAGAGAAAATATGGTAATAGAAAAGAACAGGCTCAAACAACAATGAACAGCTCATAGTCAAATCCAAAAGCATTAGAAGATTTCAGGCTGTGTTGGTAGAGTACAAATCCACCCTGGATCAAATTATTCACCCATTTACTGTGGTCCCTTGCCTGGCCTGGCAATTAGTTTAACTGTGGAATGCTACTTAGGAGTACACTCACAATCCCTACATATTCTCTACAGCACAAATGGACTTTAGAAAGAAAGGACTGGATACGCGCTACCTCATGTAAACAAAATACCGGTTACTTTCACACAGGTGGTACAGTTGTGTCTGAAAATAAAGCACAAGTAAACAATTCACATCTCCTACCTTGTATTCTAGGCAATCTAAGGCAAGTTCTGCCTTTATGGGACTCAATACCTGTTTATTGGACTCGATAGGGTCATGTATTTTCCTCTTATATGTAACATACATATAGAACTTGGTAATTCCATGTACTCTTGTAAGACAACGCTCTCTTGTTAGGCCGCCTTAACACGTGTCCTGGTTTTGGCTGGGATAGAGTCAATTTTCTTTCTAGTAGCTGGTACAGTGCTGTGTTTTGGATTTAGTGTAAGAACACCGTTGATAACATGCTGATTTTTTAGTTGTTGCTGGGTAGTTGTAGTGTCTACACTAAGCCAAGGACTTTTCAGCTTCCCAAGCCCTGCCAGGTGCAGAAGAAGCTGGGAGAGCACAGCCAGGACAGCTGCCCCAGACTGGCACAAGGCATATTACTGACCACAGAACATCATGCCCCAGATATAGCTGGAGGAGTGAGCCAGGAGGCAGCATTGCTGCTTGGAAACAGACTGGGCATTGGGTTTTGTTTTCTACCTTCTGCATGTGGTGAGCAATTGCATTTGTGTATCACTGGTGGGGTTTAAATATATATATATATAAAATTATTATTACTACTATTATTATTCTCTTCCTTTGCTATCCTATTAAACTGTCTTTATCTCAACCCACGATTTTTTTATTCCATTCTCCTCCCTATCTCCTTGCGGGAGGAGGGGTGAGTGAGTGACTACCTGGTACTTAGTTACTGGCAGAAGTTAAACCATGGCAACATGGATAAAACTGATGTGTCAAGCAAAAAGTTTTATTACAAAACTCATTTAGGCAAAACAATATCCACAAATAGGGAAAAACCAAATCTGATCTTTAACACATTCTTAAGGAACTCACCTGAGCAGACCGAAGGTAGATATTAATGTCACTGGATAGGCCTGATCCGCAGAAAGGGATTTACCCATTCTGTTTGAGAAACAGAATGCTATTTTTATAATTATGATTTGAAATACCTAAGTTAGAAAAATTATTAAAAGCAAAAGTATATTTTACCCTCTTTTTTCCTAGCAGTTCTGATTCATCATTGCACGACACAATTTTTACAACTTACAATGAAATATTGCAATTAGTTTAATCCTGTAGGGATGTAAGCTACTTTGTGCATGCGTAAATAAAACTGCTTTATGCAAAGCAGTAGGGCTCAGGTTAGTCTCTTACCCAAAACTGTTTAAAGTAATTTTGGCTACAATTAGCAACCACTCAGAATGTAATTATCCTATGACTGGCAGTTTTGCAGTAAAGACTCCCTTTCTGTCATATAGGTTTTAAATGGAAAGGTCATTTTGGCTAATAATCTCTACGATTTTATCTTCGTCTCCCCCACAAAGTTAAAAGTTTGACTTAACACATGATATCTTAAGGGAAAGGAAGATGTTTTCTTCTAGTGTTTTAGAAAAGTACTATAACCTTGACCTAACGAATAACTTCTAGAGTCAAAAGTGCAGTTTGGTTTCTCAGAGTAAGTCCCTGACTTTACTCCCAAATTCTTCAGAAGGCTGCTAATCATAGCATCAAACAAAAGGGTGATTTTAACAAGTTTTGTGCTTGAGTCTGTAGGATTTGCTCATCTAAAGCACAGTGCTGCTTTTTCTTCTGCATTTGTCTGCTTCCACTCAGTGTAAGCAGGTCCTTAGTTACCTTTCAGCTGACTAGTGTCAATGATAATAACAATACATTTTTATTTTTAGAACACTCAAATCTAAAGGTAAGTTAGCTCTGCACACGTATGCATGCACACACAAATGTAAGTAATATCTGAACATTTCCAAAGGGCAACAAGTCCTTTTGGAATAGTAATGAATAGAGAAATCATCTCGTGCCCTGCATGAGATAGGTGCATTTCAAGATTTTCCTGTATAGCTTCCATGAAAATTGGCCCCTAAGCAAGGGTGTGAGTCATTGATGAATACAGCTCTAAGGCTTCACGCTGTGCAGCAAGAGCTGTAAAAGGCATTAGAGGAACACAGGGGAGGAGGAGGAGAGAGAGAGGGGGTTAGGAGGTTATTAAATAAAACCTAGTAATGGTTTTACATGAACATTTTCTGAACAGTGTTTTGAAAACGTACATCCTAACCCACTGGGCACCATCCAGACTGCTGGCTGCAGTGCCCTCTGTTGGCTGATGCTCAAAGGGTCTGTATGGACCCCGCACCACTGACATAAACTAAGCTTTTGTCTATACTTAAAGGGCTTTGCCGTCACACCTACCCTAGCAATCTCTTAGTGAAAACTCAGGATGTGCAAGTAAAATAAATTACCCTACATTGGTATGGCTTATAGTAATTTTTCAAATCAATATTGCAGTAAAAGGATGGGGTTTTTCTCCTCTGCGTCCATATCCACCACAGAAAAGCCCATGCCCACGGCACTGTACCAGGAAAAGTCACAGCCTTTACTCACAAAACCATGCAAAAAATATAGAAAGGGCCAAAGAGAACCTACTGGTGGCAAATTTAAACTTCCTCAAACTTCAGAGGTATTTGCTTTTGGCTCATATTTCTCCTGGTTGTTTGTTTGTTTGTTCGTTTTTTCTGTTCCAAGACCAATGTATTAAAACTGGTGTCAATTTATATCATTCAGTGGTCAGCAATAGACTACATGTAACTGACAAGATATCAGACCTGGATTATGAGCAATTTTCCTTTTTATGCAACTGTGTCTCTCCTATCTAAGTCAGGAGACCCAGGTTTCAATAAAGACATCACATCTTTAGTCAATACATAAGTCATTACAATGCCAGATCCTCCACCCTTCAGACTTCCTGCATGTTCTGATCTCATACTCACTTGTGTGGTACCCTCAGTCTTTCTTCCCATTTTTGCCTCTTCCATTGTGTTAGCAGTCTTAACACACCCATCTGAAAGAAAAGATACCATGTGTCCCATTAACATCCCATTATCAAACACCCTGCAACTTACAGAGGGAAAGGTTCACATGGGATATTTATTATAAACAATGATTAAATGACACTAACTGGCTACAGTGGGTTAGTTATAAATAATACAATAACCCTTTAAATGAGTCTTTTTTCAGTAGATGGCTTAGATGTATAGTCAGGAAAAAAACGTTTTCCTGTATTTTAGATAGCAAAAGTATCACTTGTTAGAAAGTGAAATATTGATTTTCACACAGATAACCATTTAAGGAGCTTGGGCATAAACAAACAAACAAAGAAGGAAATTAATATTTTTTTTTAACAGGCACAAGAAGAGCTCTAAGTCTTTTAAAGGCCAGAAACAGTGGGTTTATATTTATGTAATTTGAACAAATAGGCACAGTGGAAAATTCAATCCAAAAGGAATGTTAACAGAGGAAAATAGTTTGTCATGTTACAATTACTTTTGTTCTCTAATAGCTTTAAAAATACCACACATATTTTAGAAAAAAAAAACCTTCTGTGTATATATATATACATATAAGAATAGAAATTATATATTCCCTTTTAACTGAAAGGTCAATAATTGCTGCTTTTTAAAAATAAAAACAAAAAACAAACCCACAAAAAAAAACCCACAACAAAACCCCCCTGAAATACACAGACATGCAGCACCATCTGCTGGATTAGCCTGCCTGTCAAACATTTCTGCATTTACGGAATATATTACTGCAGGCAGAAGAAAGGAAAAGCCATACAAACAAAAGCTTATCATGGAGATTTGTTTAGCCAGGATCAGGCAAGAGAAATCAAGGCGTGTGGAATTTCCATGAAAATTGTGAAATAATACTCTTCACTCACATAAGACTTTACACTTTTCAGGCACTATCTATAAATAGTGTACTCACAAAAAAGGATATGAACAGAACACTTATGATTAGAAAAATTCAAAAGTTTGGTATTTATTTTAACTAACTGCATCGAGATTGATTTAATTTGGTTTCTTGCATGTATGCATTACAGTACATGATTATAAATTACCATTTTTTTCATGGGATGCCTGTCTTGTGTAGTGAACAGGACTGACCGTTCACCTATTAACAAACAGCTATCCAATAATCTGCTTTCCTCTTCTTGGGCACTATGTGGGCTCATGTGTTATTTAACACACAAGCTCTGCTGGGATAATACAACATTATCAGGTGCTCATCACTGCAATGTCACATTGCGTTACAGATGTTAATTAAAAAACCCTGCAAGGCGAGTTGCATTTATTTTGCATATACAATGAGTAAAAGGAGGTTCTCATTTTGGGTAGGAAAGGAAGGGGCCCCTAATATGTACACAGCGATGTGCCATTGTAGTCTCTGCTGTCTTTCTAGTAGCTTGTAGTGTCTTTGAAATTCAACCTTTTCATTCAGTCAGGTCACCTAACGGCACTCTGCAATACCTAGCTCTTGGCACGCTATCCTCCAGCGGGTCAAAAAGCACAGTACTTAGCAGGCAGCCCTTTCACCTGACACCTTCCAAACAGCTGGAGCTTCCGCCTTGTTATCACACCAATGCATCACCCCTGCACTGATCCCTTTTGTGCTTATCCCCATTTCTGATACAGTGCTGAGAGCTGCTGGTCCTAAGAATTCATTTTGAAAAGCCAGCTGTCTACACATGTCAATCTTCTAGAAGTCTCCTCCACATACACTAGAATCAAGAATACATGTATCTTAAAAAGCCTGATTTTTCTGCCTATAGAAATTTCCCTTATTCTTAATGGCCATATATCTCAGCTATCTTTTATGCTCCTGCAGATGACCATCTTTGTCTTTGTCAAGGTCAAATCATTCCACATTCCTTTGGAAGACACTAACCATACTCTGCACATCATTCTCACAATCACATGGACATCATAACTCAGCTGCAGAATCAGGGAGATCAAAATAGAGGACTTTGGCCATCACACCATCACAAATCCCAGTGGGCACACACAAAGGCGTCAGGAGGCTGCTTGCTGCTAGTTACTGTCTTCATCCACCACATTTTCCTGCCAAGCTTGCTCCTTCAAAAGTATGACTCAGCATATCTTAGACCATCCATAGCCTACCACATCATGTAAGACGACAGAGGAAAAAATTTTTCCTCATGACCTGTGTATTTGTTTCACTGGTAGCTTGAGGCACTAAATCTTGTACCTTCCTCTATTTTTAAGAAACTACATTGCCTCTGCACACTGTTCTCTTTTTTTGTTGTTGTGTTCTCCCCCCCAATACTTTTATCATACTTTTAACAATAACTCAAGACTTTTCTCAGGGGGATGATCAGTGAAGTGACCAGCAATAATCTGCACAATACTGCAAGCTGCCATTCTGGTGCATCCTCATCAGGCCCAAGTTTCACTGTTCTTCAGCAATCTTTTCTTCTCTGAAAATATTATTCCACAACATATGCAGCTATATAACATGATCAATGCCTCCTGCTACAGTCAGTGTTGCTGCTATGCCACAGGTCCATATTTTATAGCAAACCTCACTGCAGACTCCTCGCTCCTCCAAACTAGTTCCCAAACATTTGTCAGTGCTTATTGCTGTTTTACTCGAGCACTTTTAAATCAGGTTTTGCCTAATTCCTTTGCCTTTTGAGACGTTTCAGCCAGACAATAGGGCAAATCGTCATCAGTGAAGGGGTTATGCAGCAAGATGCTGCTTCCTGCCAAGACTCACATGCCTTGCTCCATCCGTGAATGATGGAACTCAACGGCACAGGATGATTTGCAATGCAGAAATACAGAGGGGTTCAAAAAGGTACAGTTGAGAGCCTATGACATTAGTGTCTACGGTCACCTGAACGCAGGCTCTGGAAACCCACCTGTTTGTACATGTACCCTCCTAGAAATCTGCTGTTAGGTGTTACCAGCAACAGATGAGCTACCCTGCCAGGCCGGACCCCAGATTTGGCGCAGCTGTGATGCAGTGGTGCTCTGGCAGGGAGGCTACTGAGCCTGGGGGGGCTCTGAGGTGCTGCCAGCGGCGCCTCGGCTGAAGCCACCGTGTCTGATGCCTTCCACTTCAGCGCGGTTACAAGCCACCGCAGGCAAGGTCATCGTCTCCAGACAGCTCTGGTAGCCCCGCTCACAACAGCTCTACTTGATGAGCTGGTGTAGGCGCTTAGACCAGGAATTTCCAAACTCGGTGTGCCCAGGTCGCAGCGGGCCGCGGCCGCTCCCGCGCTGAGAGGCCACCGGGCAGCGGCCGCCAACGGTCGGCGCGGAGCGGGAAAGGCCAGCCCCGGGGCGGGGC
>VWZZ01007444.1:1503144-1535519 GCA_013399095.1 Psophia crepitans | reverse complement strand
GCTTTGTGATGAGGAAAGTACTTCATGGCAAAAGCGTGCCACTACCTTTTCTTCTGAAATCCCTCATTTCACTGCTTCAGAGGAATGCAGTGTAGAATTCTTATATTTAAGTGCAATGACTATATTTTTAAGTAGTCGCAGGTAATAAGTGCATGACAAAAAGCAGTTACTTGGCAATTCTAATTCTTAAATAGCTGCAGAAGATGCAAAAAGAAAAAGTAAACCTGCAAAATGAGTTGAGGGACTTCGAAGAGCGTACAGCAGCAATGGCAGCTCATTTGAAAAACGTCAGACAAGAGTTCAGCTTCACTCAGGTAAACCGCTACCTCGAGCAGGGCCATTGTATCAGGCAGGCTTGTAACCTGGCTATCCTGATATCGCTATATGTTTTGCCAGCTTTGTGAGAGATTTCTCAGGCTTTTATTCCAGGACTTCCACAGGAAACAAAAGATAAACTGTATTTCTCAGTGAAATTATTTGATGATCATTAAGAAGACCATCCGAGATTAAATGACTGTACCTACAAGAAGGCCAAGAAGGATGCACTTTAGAATTCTTTATGAATGGGGACTTTCGTAGATGATAAGAAAAGATTGGTCAATATGGATAAAACATCAGTGTAAGGGAGAAACAAAGCTACAGTATTTATAGTGGTCAAGAGTTGTGAAATGCTAGCGAAGGCTTAATTCATGGACATGAAAAATGAAGTTAGATGGTTAAGGTGCAAGTCTGCTTACACTCACAGTCATTTGGCCCAGAGGGGTGGGTTAGATTTCTAAAGAGTCCCGTGTCAAAGCTGCACACCTTTCAGGTAAAATATCCAAGGTCTTAAAAAGCTTGCCTGCAGCTGAGTAACTTTTTAAATTTTTTGTGTAGGACTCCAGTTTTGATCTGCACTTAAAGAAAAAGACAGCAGTTTCTATTTAAGAGACGCTTCTAATAAGTAATAGATTTATTATTATACAAGGAAGAAACCTCCTGTTAATCAGTTTTGTCAGACAGAGGAGACAATGTAGAGATGCTGCTCTAGGCCAGCCTGGTGGTGGTCTGTCTCTGCACAAAACAATAAAATAGATTTTTTTTTGCTGTGCCTCCTGAATCTGACCTAAAGCTGCTGGTGATAAAGAGACTAAGATTTTGATTTGGAAAGATTAAGATTCTGAATCTTGGATGAAATATCTTTGAATTGAATTTTTTAGTGTTATAAGTGCTTGATCTGTGAATATCTGATACAATACAGTGTGTGTGTATATGTATATAAAAGAATACATATATTTGAGATACTAAAATCCAAACAATAAAGTTGCTCTGAAAATTCCTATATTTCCATGACAAAATCATACCATCTCTGACTTGGGATTTAGTTGTATGTGAAAAAAGATGGGTTTTTTGTTGATATATGCCTTTTGCTTATTGTAAAATGCTGAACTGTATTATTCTCTAGTCTCTTTACAAAGCCAGAGAGAATGAAATTGCAACTGAACAACACTTTAAAGCCCTTGCCGAGAGAGAATGTGGACGTCTCAAAAGCGAGATTAAACGACTGGAAGATGAGATAGTTTCCTTAAGAGAAAAGAAAAACAGTCAAGAAGTAAGTTTTAAAATTTTTAAGGGAACACCTGTACTGCAATTACATTTTATGACTTGTCCTCACTTGCATTTACAGAAATAATAGTTTATTTAGAATAAATTATTCTAAAGAATAGGTAATTTAATTAAAATTTAGAAACATATAAATGATCTGGATCTATTTTTCTCTGTGTAGGCAAGTAGAATTACACTGAGGACGTCCTTGCATAGACTAGTCAAAACTTAGCAAATCTTAGATACTGAAAGACTTGAGTTCTTAAACAGGCTTAATCCCAGATACACAGCCACACATCCGTATTAACATCTTGTTAATTCTCACAGATATTTTCTTTATGGTTTAAAAACTAAATTGTTGGTGGCAAAACTTCTTCCTCCCCTAAAATAAACTTGGGGCATGATTTCAAGATCAAAAATTTGCTTTACACTAAAAAAACAAACCAAAAAAGTAATCTAATGCTATCTAATTACAGGTTGTGTTTTTCTATTTCATGGAACTGTCTTTTTTTTTAATGAATAATTTAATTTTTTTTTTTTTTTTTTTTTTAATTTGCTCTCCTTCTCATTAAGTTTGTTTGCAATCTCCAGTCTCTCAGAACGGGTAGCAGGATGAAAATATCCTTGCTATTCAGCTGGATCCAGATTCTCTCACATTTGTGTCAGGAATTGTCTTTGCAGTCACGTGGGGCCATTTGTAAATTGATACACAGGATAAGGATCTAAGAACTGGGCCTTAGTGTGTGACGGAGAAACTTTAACCTATGATGCCTCAGATTGGTTTATTATGTGGAATAAATATCCTGCATATTGGTACATCTCACCAGAGATTGACGTTTCTGTTTAAAATTATTTGTATTTTAGGTTTGTGGTAACTCCCTTCTTCTTTAGGACCAGGACACATATTAGCATTCCTCAAGTATAGGACACAATTAACAAAAAAACAAAACTAGCAATTCTGTTGATGAAAAGATGTGTGTAAACTTGTTAGTTTAGCTTGAACTGGTTGTTTCAATTACTATTCAAAGAAAATATTAGACATTTGATATTAATCCTTTAATTTATCTCTAATTTTATTAGAACGCTATAGATAAAACCACTAAGAAGTTGGAAAACTTAAAACGACAGATGAACTGTGATGAGGAAGTTCTGGAGAGCTGGATAAAGGAATCAAATCGTAAAGATAATGATGCTATCACAATCCAGAAGTATGCACAACAAGATGAAGGGAAACTAGGAGTAAGTAGAAATGACAGCAATTTTCAGAAACAAAACAGAGAACCATTTTAGCATTTGAAGACCTTGTTACGTTATCAAGTCAGGTAAGACGGAGCCAAGATTTTGTATAACAGCGCTTTTAAACCAGTTTCCGCTTAGCACAACAGTGAAATTCCATATGGGGTTCGTTTTAAAGGTCAGAGAGAACAGGTTTTACGAAAGGTGAAAGGTATAATTGAAGACATGAATTTGCTTGTTCATCTGGGTAAAACTTAAGTTTAATTTTTTCAGAGAGTGCATCAATAGATAATAAATTCTAGAAGACAGTGCCACTGAACTAAGAGAGGCATTTGTTCAAAAATGTGTGCCAGGTGTGGATGAATAGTGTAGATTTTCCCATTAGAACTGAATTTGTTAATATTACTGAGAACAAAGTACGGCTACTTCAGTACACCTGCCTGGTGTAATGAAAGATGGTGTAAACAGATACTCCAGTCACAAGTTCAGACTTCATGAGGGTTAGTTCTCAAGTATATTATTAATTTAGAGATAAGTAACCCTGGTTAATATCCTTTGGAGCCTTTAAATGCAGGGAGGAGAAATTTCATTTTTACTCATTAAATACTTAACCCAAAAACTTAAGCTTACACACCCTCACTGATATAATTTACATTAGCAAGTCACACAGCACAGTAGGAATAGCAAAGTGAAATAACTGATGCTGGGGGTGGACACTACATACACATCTACACATGGTGGAGGGTTACTTTGGCCTTGCTGCAGTCTGGTCCTAAGGGCTGACAAGAAATCATGGTCTCTTGTATGACCAAAAGTTTGGGAGGCTAGATTCTCTGGTTTTTGTTCTCTGGTACACAGTAACATTGATGCCTTGATAACTCCACCGTTAATTGTAGTAGAACTTTAAGAATTTATAAGACAATGTATTTTCAAATACATTACATTTTCATATCCTTTCATTTTAGGCATTAACCCTTCAAGTAGAAAAGTTGACCATGGAAGCAAATCAGAAGCGCAGAGCTCTTGATAATGAGTTTACAGAAACCATAACAGCTCAGGTTTGTGCTTAAGGTTCTTGAAGATATCTTGTTATATGTGAAATTTTTAACATAGAAATCACAGAGGTGCTTTCTTTTAAACAGATAGAGCTTGACAGGACAGCTGAAGATTTTCGCAGAGTTCATCAAGAAAGGCAAGAAGTCATCAGGCAGTGGGAGAACACAATACAACAGATGCAAAAAAGAGATCAACAGATCAATCATTGTGCTTTGGTAAAACTGCTCTAACTGATCCTTATCAGTAAATCAGCCTCCTTTTGTGTCTATGATATTGATAAGAATTTTGCCACTCACACACAGAATGATTTGGTCTCTCAGATGTTCAGTGTTCCCTTTGTGTTTACTTCTATTTTATTAAGGTGTTTTAAAGTTCAGCTGTTACTGAAATGTGTTCAGAATTTATTCTGGAGGCAGTATCTCTCAGTGTTAGTAACGGTGCTCTGCTCAATACTATGCAAAGTTTAATTTTTAGTCTCAAGGTGGTTAGAAAATGCAAGCCATGCCAGTTTCAGTATTTTCTTTGATCTAAGAAGCAACAAAATGAAATGTTGTTTCTTAAGAGAGTAAGGACAGGCAGCTGCAAAGAGGGGATTCTGTGTCTGGAACATTTAGAATTGAAGTAATTAGCATTTCTACCTCTGAACAAAAGCATGACTAATATTTACAGCAGAATTACGCTAAATAATCACATTAAAGTTAAAAATTGCTCCTTAAGTACATTCTGCATGTGGGGAGAAGCAACAGTACTCTTCTAATCCAAAAAAAGATCCTGTTGAGCATTATGAGGCAGTATTAATTTCTAAAATATATAGTCTTCATTGGTTTTGTCAGTGTCTTACGCACAGATGATACAATAGCAAGAGGTACAACTAAAGTCTATTTTCTTCTGGCTTTGTCAGAAGTGTGAACTTCTCGAAAAGTTATGTCCGGCAATAGAACAAGATGCACCAGAAAAAGCTTGAAGGATCAGCGCAGAGGAAAAAAAGAATAAATGTGGATTCCAAAGTAACAGTGGCGTCTTTGAAGGGGAGAAAAGCATAATTGCATGTTCAAGAAAGCTCTACCTAAAATCCTTAGTTCTGCTAGTATGACGGTTGGACTAGATGATCCTTGAGGTCTCTTCCAACATTAATGATTCTATGATATTTTTCTGCTGAAAGAATATCAGCTCTGTTAAGTTGCCGATATAGTTTAAACAGGCTTAAGATATAACACTAAAAAAATGTAATAATAGAAATAGAAAATGACAAGCCAGAAGAAATATTACCAAAGTATAATGGTCTAATTTAGCTGAAATATTTTGGATTTCATAGTATTTCAGGTCAGAAGATTCCTGCAAAGAACAACAAAAACCAGATACGTAACAAAAGAACAAAAAACTCTGGCCAATCTTCCATATGTTAGTAGTCCATAGAATAGTCCTGCTGATGCTTTTGCTTTTAATGTTTTGGGGGTTTTTTTACATTAGAACTACAGTGTAATTTTCCTCCTTAGCTAACCTTTGCCTAACCTTTCAAAAGACATATAAATTTGTCAGCTAAAATAAGCGTCTCTGCTGTTTGTAATTGGGCTCTTGCATTTCCTCCATTTCAAGTCTATCTGGTTTTGTTCACATAGCTTGTGTTGGTTTTTTCCCATTCAGTCAATAAATAATTATTTTTATTTCATACAAGCTTATAGTGTCAGGGGTTTTATATATTATTTGAATATTTTGGAAGTTTCCAATCTAAAACAATTGTTGTATTTGGTGTTGTGATGTATTAGTGGAATAAAATAATATAAGAATGGTGTGATAACTGGGCTCTCCCATGCAAAGAATAGTTTTGAGAGCAATCTATCTTCTGGTTGTACCCTTAATTAATTAATTAATTAACTAATGCAAGCAAATCTAAAATGTTTTCATCCTGCTAGCTAATAGAAGAGATAAAACAGGAGATCAGAGAGAAAGAAATTGTGCTGAAAGAGAAGACTTCCTTTTTGGTAAATGAAACTCTTAATAATATGGAATATGAAAAGAAAATTTCTTCTGCTGAACGCGAAGCTACCAGCCTCCGAAATGAGTATCAGACACAGGATACTTACAGGGCTCAGCTGCAGGATGAGGTAAGGATGACCAAACAGTTCAGAAAAACAGACTGAAACTAACTTTTGACTAGGTGGAGGAAATACAGGAATAACATTTGCTTTCCTCTGGTTTTAGACTGGACTCTTTAATAACTCAACAAAATGTCTGGTCTTCTCAGTCTGCTCATGGGTATTGGGATCTGAAGCCTCAACTTAATCCTTTCACTGATAGTGGTGAAGAGATTAGCTTGTAGTCTTTGTTGTGTTGGTATAAAATGAATTTTCTCTTAAATGGTATAACACTGTTAGATGCTCCAGAAGCAGGTGTGTCATGCCTTTTGCATACGTATACTGCAGTATTGTCTAAAGATGAGAGAAATCTTCTGGATTCTGAACAACTCCTATCCTGTGCTCTCAGAAGTGAGTGCTGATGGCTTTGTAGTCAGGTTAAAATTTTTGGCAGGGAGTGCATGAAAAATCCAAACACTTTCACAAGGCTTTCTAGTCAAGAGGCAGTAGGATAGGGCTGCCCTGTGAACAAGCCATGCTTGATGCTGTCCATACTTACTCTGTTACTAATATTTAATCTGCACTTAAAGCTAGGAATGAGGTGTGCTGCTTAATTACTTAAATGCCTGTAGAAGTATTTCTAAGAGGTAATTCAAGTCTCATGCTCTGTTGAGAAGGAACACACTTGTATTACCTAAGTTTTCTCTTAATAAAAAACCAGTAACATGGGGCTACTCGGCAAGCTTGGCAATTAAAAAAAAAAACCTCAAGAAAACAACCACCAAAAAAGCCCCCAAACCAAACCAACCCCCCCTCCTCCCCAAACAAAAACAAACCAACCAAAAAAACCTGCATCTGCTGTTGCCTTAACTTTGGATAGCTTTTCTGTAGCAGAGTGTTCATAAACTGGTACCCTAATTAAACTGTAGGTAGCTCAAACAAGGTGTAGGCTGTTAGATTACCCTATAATTCATGCAAACTTGAAGGTTCAGAGAATTTATATGTTTTCATCTCGAAGCTGAGAGATTCTTGCTTGAGGTTTTTTACAATTAATAATACCTAATGTGATAATGAGAACAGACTCCCATTATTAGGTGTTAGAATATCAGTGGCATGCAAGTGAGAAACAAGGAAAGGAAGACTTGCAGTTCAGCTGACAACTTGTTACCTCCTGGTTTCTCATTCCAGTCCAGAGAGGCCTGCTTTATATACACCCTTGGTCAGGTTTCTTCATCTGTGAAAGTGAAAACAATTACATTTACACTGTTAAGTGATATTTGAAGACTAATGAGCTACTGATTGTAAAGTATTCCTATCCTGTTTGCTGTATGCAATTACCAAATTAAATGTCTGTATTTTTGTCACAGTGTTCCCTTAATCAAAATATTTTTATATACCCAACAAAGTTTGAATTAGAAATATTCATTAGAGATATATATATATATATATAAAAGGGTATCCATGTTCACAAAGAACCTCATCAAAGCACACCTCAGTTGTGCTCTATAAAACCATGGTTCCACAGATGCTGTTGGACAAGAATTACAGCCCACAGCACCTTCATAACTCATTCTGTATTCTTAGGTATTTTCTCCCAGTATTCAGATTATGTAAATTAGTCTACTGAGTTTACTAGCTGTGCTGATTTAGAGCACTTCAGAATTTGCAGCACTTCTCATTTGGAAAATACTGTTAAAAAGAAACAGAATACTTTCCATTAAATAGATTCCTTACCATTTCGAATATCCTAACACGTACCAAAGGAAATAAAAGCTTAATTGCTCCATTTTGTAATTTATTAGCTGGATGCTTTGAAATCCACTGTGGACAGAACTGCTTCTGATCTAGAGTCTTTGAGAAGACAAGTAACCAATCTGAAGAAAGAAATTCAGAAAAAACAGGACAGGTAAGAAACAGACCTTTAAAATATCATTTGTAATGGTTAGTAATATAATAAAATAACTGAGCTAGCAAAGAACCTTAAATGATGCTGATGATTAAAACCTCTAACTTCCTGGTTACTTCATGTCCTGCACAGCTTCTGGCAGTGGGCAATTTAGGAAATACTCCTGGTAATCCTTGTTGTTAAAGGGTGTGAAAAAATCAGTTAGGGCCTTGGTTATCGTAGGTTCAAGTTGGGCCTGCTTTATTAGGCAACTGCTCAGTAAGGTATGCTGCTTGGTTTTGACAGTGCTGGATCTGCAATGTACACATGTAATTTTGTGTAGGTTAAACTTTCTTGAAGAAAAAAACGCAAGTCTTGCCAATAAGCTGAAGCTTGTGACTGAGGAGACACTGAGTTCAGAAGACAAAGCTTTGAGGATGGAAGAAATGCTAAAGGAAGAAGAAAAAATTGTGAAGGTAAAATGTTTTTCATGATTTCTGCAAATGAGGATTCATCTGAATTTGCAGCTCTATTTAGAACAAACATCAATTAAAATGGCATGTGAGTATTATGACATGTAGCTATGTCATGAAACAATTAAGTAACGTTCATGCAGATACATTAGTACCTTTGCTGGGAAGACTCTGGAGGAAAATAAGTCATCAAAGTAATTCAGAGATGGTGTCCTCATACTAACATAGGATACTGGAACGGTCATTGTACAGATCCGATATAAACCCTGTATTCTGACTGCATCAGTGTACTGAACCGGGCATTCACCTCTGACATCAGCCAAAAGCTACTTAGAACTTCTTGGCTAGATTGAAATAGAAGTTATTTACTGAAATGTGGCAAATTTGGTTGTAAAGATATAGTAATGGTTTGCTTCTGCTTTGTAATAATACTGAAAAATTTCAAGATCTTGTATTTTGCTTAGCTCTTTTGGGAGTTCATGGTTCCAAACATTCTGTTCTGTGGGCTGCTGAGGAGCAAAGGTCCTTGAACTTCTATCAATTTCCCGTCAATAAGGTTGTCAAGGAATGAGAGTCTTGTCAGGATGACTTTTCAGTAACATTACCACTGAAAACCGCTTGCCTTTTAGTAAAACACCACCAAAACTTCCAAACTTGCAAAGAGCTGTGGTTTTGGCAAACTGGGATTAAAAAAAATTTTGAAATCTTCCAGTTGGATTTGGCTGGCCTAGTCCGCTCTTCATTATTTTAGTTCTACTACATGATACTCTGATGCTTCTAACTTCTTGTGGACTATTAAATCACTGGCTCACTTTAGATTTAATTTTCATGATGAATAAAGACTTTGATCTGTTAACATATTACAGCATGTACAAGTTGTAATACAGTAACTATTTAACATGTCTAATCATACTTTTTTTAAAAATTCAAAATCCACTTCTTGTGTTGCAAATCAAGTATAGGAATAAAAATATCCTAGTTTATTATCTGATGAACTACAAAGGGCTTTTGAATAAATGCAATGTTGTAATGCAATCATGCGAACTTTCCCATGTTTCAGAAAATTAATTTTGTCTTTTTGCTACCAATTCTCTTATTTTACTACTTAGCTTCTGACTGAAGTTAATACTATTTTTTTTAACATTTTGCTGAACAATTGAGTATTGGATATGCTGAAGCTTTCTTATTTAAATAAGGTTAAATTAATGCGACACCAGGTGTTCCCACACGAGTGACAACAAAGCTGTATCTGTGCATACCCCGTATACTCTTTTTTTTTTCCATTCTGTGTTTCCTGTACCATGTATGTGAAATAATCCCTTGCAGATTTTTCAGTCTTTAACTCCACAAGGCATTAACTCTATACTTTAAATATACATCGAGAAACTAGGGAGAGGGTATCTTGTTTCTTGAATTACAGGCCTCACTGTTTTGGATTTTTTTCAGATAATTTGAAAACAAGTTGGTATGATAGAACGTTTCATTAAACTGAAAACCTTATTTGCTTCCCTTTAAGACTGTTTACCAGGGTGGCTTAAACCATTAGCAGGGTTTCTCTACTCGCATCTGTGGCGGATAACCCAAGATGACATTGAGCTTGGCAGCTCCACAGCTTCAGGGTGGTATTTTAACTAGGATGAACTGTTCTTGAACAATGTCTGTAATGTATTAGTCAGAAGCATGCTTTCCATCACCATTAGACACACATGGCTATTTGCTGCATTTATTAATTTACTGTGAAGAGATATTTACAGGAACAATGTGGAGGGAATGTCACTATTTTGCGCTTTAGTTCTGTGGCACTTCTCCCTCTTCGATCTGTGGCAAAACACTCTTGCACAGGGAAGCTTGATGAATACCTTATCTCTATTAACAACCCCGCTTAAAGGGAGAGAAATAACTGCTATTAAACAAATGAATTTAGATATGCAAGAAAGATTACAAAATGAATGTCAGATCACGATCTAGTTTTAGTAGAAGAATTCATTGTTGTCATTAGCTTCAGAAATACAGCTCAGGATTGGGCATGTGCATGAAAAGAGTTTACTTCTGAAATTAAATTTCTTTGTTCACGCATGATCCAAAGCCCACACCATAATGATTTCATATTAAACTTAAACCTGCTTTTTAATTCCTGAGTTTTGGCTTTGGAATTTTACTTACAGCAAGTTCAACTACAAAAAAATTCTGTTTGGTAGAATGTGATTATGAACCCTTAGAAAAGGAGTTAAGCTATCAATTAGGTTGTTGTTATCAGTGTAGAAAAGTGAATTCTAAGGTGTTTTGCTATATTAATTCAAATGTGCATTTTCAAAGTCTGTACCAGATTTGAGCTAAAAAGTAAGTATGTCTTTCAGAACAGGAACTGTGATGCACATTTCTCAATTTTCAGGAAACTAGCATGCTGAACAGCCTGAGCTTTGAAAGGTCTTTGGTTATTTAGGTGGGGGCGTAGAAGGAGAGAGAGAAAGAATAAAGTTGCCTGCCTTGTTAGGGTTATAAAAAGAAAATCTCAATTTTGTTTGTTTTCAGTACATTCCAGATCCTAAGATGTTCAGCGTTGTCTTACTGTAACAGACCCTACCAAAACCTCATTTCCTGCGCTGATTTAGATGTTAATGGCAACTTAACCTCTGAGAATAAGGAACCAATTTTAAAATGTGCAACTAATTTTTCAAACAAAATTATTCCAACTTATATAAACACACATATGTACGTATATGTGCATTCACAGAGTTACAATTTTAATAAACTATTGAAAAGCTTTGTTTCATGTTTTAATCTTCCTATATATGATTAATAAAGGCAAGTAATTCCTCAGAAATTACTTCTTATGTGATTAATTACTTTCTCCTACTTAATGATTAATTTGTCACCAGGAAAAAGAAACAGAAATGAACCAGCTAAAAGAACTACTTTTCAAGAAGACTCAAGAGTTAAAGGTGCAGAAGGACAAGGAGAAGTGTGTTCTAGCAGAAATTGAGGGAAGTCGAACTTCACTTAAAAATCTTAAGAATCGACTGCACAGACTGGATGCAGATGCATTAAAACAACAAGAATTAATATATAACCAGGTAAAATATTAACATACTTTCATACCAAGATTGTTTTTTGGATCTAATGGAAGTAAATTACTTGACATTTGTAATCTTTGCCAACATCTTGACGGTTGGACTTGATGATCTTGAAGGTCCTTCCCAACCTTAGGGACTCTATGATTCTGTCTTACCATTTTGGAAATGCCATGCTGTATAATTTGCATGTCTGCATTTATTTCTGTCTGTAGATGTATGGGTAAAATTGAAATATCTAAAACTTGCTATGGCATCACTTAAATTATGAGCTTGTGTATTTCATTATTTTTTGGATCTGCTGCTTTTCCCACTAATTTCTCAAATCAGTTCCTTACTTTGATCCCCTTGAACCACAAACACCTCAGGGTAAATTTTTAAAGCAATACAAGAGGTACATGCCAAAATCCTGTTATTTACTAATTGGATTTTATGCATGTTTCCTATGCATCACTTTGAAAATTTGCTCTTTACATCAGCATCCACTGGCAACAGCAAGATGGCAACTCCACTGTAAGCCTCCCTACAGCAGGCTGTGCTGACTATGCTTTGTCTGGACTCCTCTAGAAGATTACTCCTGAACCATCACTGCGCATCAGTCATCTAAGAATATTTTCCTAATGAGGTCTATAAGCCATAAATTATTATAAAAACAATAGCTTAATTGGGTGACTGTCCTAAAGCCAACATTTAGATCCAAGTTTATGTCCGGTGTTTTAGCTTTATAGAAAGCATATAATTGCTTATCTCAGACTATTAATTCTCTTAAAAATTATTTTAACAGGATTTTTATATTCAGCAAGTACAGAGACGGCTGTCACGGTTAGAAGGGGAGGCTAATGCAGCTGAAAAAGAAGTTTTGGAAGGAAAAGTTGCTGAACTTAAGAAAACCTTAGAAGAAAAGAAAACTGCATATGATGTTTTACATGTGCAGCACAAGAAACTTCAGGTAACTTCCTCAGAACATGAGGTTGACTGTGTAACATCTAGAAACCTCAGTGAATTAAGCAGAATTGGTCTTATTAATTAATAACTTCATATTAGATGAAAAGATATCTGAACTTCATGTAACCTGTGTGGAAAACTTCATATGTTTTCTATACTGTCCAGAAAAATAGGTCATTACTGCACAACTGAGCCACCTTAGCAGGAAGACAAGCCTTGTAAGTGTTGGAAAGGCAGGCTTAGCTTTCATTTCAAGTGTTACTAACTGCTTGCAAATGTCTGAATTTGTCGTTAAGACCATGTAGAAATAAGAGAATGTTATTCTGTGCTGCTGCTGCTACTTTTATATTTTTTTGTAAACTAAGTACAGTGACATTTAAAATTGTACAAAGTAACCTTGCTGAATTGAAGGGACAGTATTTGAGTTAGCTGACCCCATCCAGATACCTAACTCAGAAATACTGTTTTTCTATTCCTGTCTGAGAATTTTGCATATACATGCTTGTTCTCTGGTCTTCCACTATCCAGTGATCACCATTAATTCTCTAAAAAATGCACTCACCTTTCTTGCAGATATGAACCAGTCAGTTATTCTGTAGCTGATTGATAACTTCTTTTTACAAGAAATGTATTTGTTAATCAGCTACATTTTTAGCATGTCTTGAAACCTCTTTTCAAAGAGAAACCATATGAAAACAGAAATCAGCTTTCTAATAAAATATCACAACTGGTTTCTCAAAGTATCAGTTAAAAAAAAAATTGATCAATTAAGTGAGGGGAAGAAACTACTTATAGGACAACGCCCTGTAACTGGAGATCCATGCAGTAACAAGGTTTAATGTTGGGCACTTCAGTTTTGAGGAGATGCAAAATTTGAGCAGAGAGTATAATCAAACATTGAGACACACCTCCAGGAATTTATTCATACTCTGGAGTATTATCAAAGATAGTTTTATTAAGATGAACTACAACTATCAAAGTCATGGCCAGACACACCTGGACACTTTTTATCTAGGCCAAAATACATGATTATATTAGAATTGCCTTATTGGATAAAAGATCTATATTGCATAAGTAACAATTACTAAACTCCAAATAAAACAAGGAATGTCACTGGTATGGCAACAGCACTCTGCATGAGGACTGCAGTGCTCTAGGCACTGTTTGCAGAGCAGCATATGGACACAAGAGGATGATGGTTCCTGGTTCTAGGACTTAAAAATCTCTCATTTAAAACTAACTGGTAGCTTTTGGTGCAAACTACATTCACTGAAATAAATTAAACATAACTTGTTTGGAAACAGAGTGATGTCCATTTCATCAAGAGAGCAATGGATAAGACAGGAGAAGAAACAAATGGGATGATGATAAAGATAAATGAACTAAATCTTTTCAATGAGAGATCAGATCAGGAGTTAAAAAAAGCTAAAGCCGTTAAGCAGGTACAGTATTATTTTGCAGCTTGTTTGTTTTTAACACACACAAATTCACAACTGGATCTGAAGGCTGTTGTCTGCCTCCCACAGTGCTACATCCTTATATCCATAAGAATCCCCTGTGTAGTTTCTTGACTTAGACCTTCCTTCCTGAACTTTGAAGTCACTTTTATCACTAGTATCTTACTAGGCAAAGTGTTGCTTCTCCTGCATATGTAGCGTAAAGTTTCTTTGGGTTATCAGTTTAATCATGTTACTTATACAGCAATATCCACCTGGTCAGTGTGGTTTTGTGTTGTGGGTTGTTTTTTTTTTTCCTCTGAAAAACATTTGCCTTTAAAATAGAAAATGTATTTAGTGTTCAAGGACATCTTTATCTAGCACTGCATTTTTATTCTCAATCTGTGACGCCAACTAGTAAGTTTGGCTCAGTTTTGTTACTAAATTGCAAGATCTTTCCCAGCAGATGGTTTGGATCTAGCTATATTTAGTAAGGGATCAGAAATAAAATGAAAGTCCTTGTCCCCATACTTCAATGAACAGAAAAAAAAGTTTCCAGTCCTCTTATTACTGTGCATTTCATCTGCAACAAGCTCTAGCCTTCCTAAAGGAAGTGCTAAGAACAATACGGGGTCTAAGTAGCAGGGGAAAGTTTTGCTATCAACTGCTGCACTTGTTCCTCAGTGAATCCAGAACCTATTCTAAGACAGTTACAGTGGTTCAAGTGAGATAATAACTGCTTAAGAAAGTTCTTGGTAAGATCTGCTTAATTTTTTTGAAACCACCTAAACTGAAAGAAAGCTGCAGATGGAAAGGTCTAACAACCCATAACTCAGTCTGAATTAGAAAGTCTGATGAATTTGTATAAAACTATCAGGAAACAATCTACCCCTATCGCACTCACCATATAAACTGTTGGCAAATGAGAAAGTGAGAACGCTTTTAAATGCAGACTAGAATGAGTCTTACAATTATATATATATATTAAAGATAAAATAATGGATGCTTTTAAAAATGTGTTAACTTATTAACTATTATAAATAATCTTAATTAAGAACAATGCTTTATTTTGAGACCTTTTTGGCATTCATTAGGAGATGATGGTTGAAGATAATCTCTTAAAACTAGAATTGAACCGTCTTAAAGATACTCTGTGCAGTAAGACAGAGAAAGTTCTCACACTGGAAAAACAAAAACTGCAGTTAAAGAAAGCCATAGCAGAAAGAACCGAGGAAATTAAGATTCATAAGGCAATGCTCGAATCCCAGATAAGACTTGTGGATCAGGAACGGCAATGCATAAGGTAACTTTTTATATAAATTGAACTTGTAACTTTTACTGAGTACACTTTATATGGGGACTTACTGGAAAAGAGCATTTTACCTGGTTTCACCAATTAAAGAAACTGAGGATGAAATAAATCTTGCTCAAACTTCTATACTGAACCAGCTGAGGCTAGCAAGACATCCCTTCTCTGAAATCCAGCCTACAGCTTTAACAACTTGGTTAACAAGTTAACAACAAGAGTACAGTTTATCTTTTTAGTGAAGATCCTCTGCAGTACTGAGAGGAAACCTTGGTTGCAAACATATTTTTAAAGTGAATGTCATGTGTGTGAGCCTGCATTTTTCAAAATAATCAGGAAATGTGAAATCAGTGTGTCTGGGGGTACGACAAAGTATTTAAAACAGAAAAGTGGCTTTTAAGAAGGTTCATTCACAACTGCTTGATAAAACTGATTTCTTTGACTCATATACTAAGTCTGGTTTGTGGGGGTGGGTGTGGGGTTTTTTTTCCTTTTCAACAAATGAGCTCTCAATTATGTGTCCTACATAATTCAGATGATTTAACTTTGTTATATATCTACCCTCTTAGAAAGCAATCACATAGGAAATAACTTTTCCCTTCTGTAACAATCACTGCAGAGTATCTGGGACAGTTTTAGCTCTGAAATCCCAGTATCTATAGCCAGCCAAAAATCAACGTTTCAGCAGCTGAACTGCTGAAATCTGGCAGGCTTTTTATTCACTGCTCTGCTAACCACACCCCACACAATAGGAAATTAGAGTGATTTAGTGTGACTGAAGCTCAACTGCTCACCCAGAGTGCAGACTGTGTGGCTTTTTTCCTTTGATAATTACACAGCTAATTGATACTTCCACGTAATTTGATTTGGGGTTGTTGCCTACTGTTGCTTATGCTCATCTAGTAGTGGCAATATTAAGATAATATCAGCAGGGGGCAGCTTGTGCAGCTGTAGGATTTAAATGCCAAACCTTTAAAAATTTTTGGGGAGGATTGTGGCACAGCCTCCCAGGATGCAGTGATCTGGAATCTGAAAATAAACTTGACTTGGTTTAGAACTGCAAGAAAAGTGTAGGTAACCAGAAAAACAGATCAGTTTGGCTGGGAGACCATAGAAAGCAACAAAACCTGCTGCCCTGCCTGCCAAACACTACCAGCCAAACACTTTCTCAACCCATTTTTTTTTCCCTAATAAATTAGTGCTGAATTTCAAGATCGTCTAAATAAAATTGATAAACTGAGATGCAGATATGAAAATCTTACTGTTGTCATGATGCCTCCCGAGGGAGAAGAGGAGAAAACTTATACCTACTATGTAATTAAGGTATTTTATTAATATAATTCATTATAATTCAAGTATTTAAGCTATAGATCTCCCTGGGTTCTATTCAAGTAACTAAGACAACCTCCTTGCCTATTGCTTACTGTCAGTCTAACTGTTTTACATTGTCTGACACTTCGTTTAGATGACACGGCAATTTCACATGAATCTCTCTGGTCTGTCCTATGTCAGCAGAGGCTTGCACCTTGGAGCAGTTTGAAAATTTTCACTTCAGTGCTCATTAATTTACAAATTAGTATTGGTCACATGGTAATCCACTATAAACTGAAAACAAGTTTATCAGCCTCTCATATGATCATAAATTCTTTTGCCTCTCGTTTTCAAGTATAAATACCATATGATAAAACATATACCTCAAAAATGGAAACTTTCCCTTTTTACTTATCTATGCATACTTCAGCTTTTCACTGGGGAAAAAATATTTGTAAAAATCAGTCTTTATCCATAATGCAATACCCTGATTCTGGAACAAGAATCTACTATTTTTGATTTCCACAAATTCTGTGATTTCCTCTTAAAGCAAAATGCTTCTAGCTGTGATCTTGGCTCTGAAATCCATCATCTTCTCATTCTTAAGCGTTAAATTTCTTAATGCTGGTATTTGAGCTACTGTGGATCCAGCACAGCAGACCTTCAGAAAACCCTGACGATCACTGTGGGTGTCCACTCTCTTCAACTAGGGAGATTTTTCACCCCATCAAATTTTCTAAGGAACAACAGAGACAAGCCCCATATCTACTTACAATTTTAACCCCTAAATACCAAGGGTATTTTCTTCTGTAAAATTGTCCTAATATTTTCAGTATGCTTGCAGTCACCTAAAATGTCAGTTTTATTTCCAGGCTGCACAGGAAAAGGAAGAGCTTCAACGTGAAGGTGATGATTTAGATGCAAAGATCTGCAAAGCTGAAAAAGAAATTGTAGCTCTGGAAAACACTTTGTGCGTACTTAATAACTGCAACAGCAATTACCACAATTCTTTCAAGGAAGTCACCGAGACAAGTATGTAAAATAGAAATTGCTATTTGCCGTGTGAGTTACAGATGATGGTGCAACTTTGGTCCCTTCCAACCCAAACCATTCTGTGTTTAATGAATATACAGACCTGTGATTAACTTGCATAAATGGGGGGGGAAATTCCATGGCACAAAAGAATGAATCACAGAGACTAATCGGATAGTAGCAAAAGGGAGTGTAATTCACATGCTACTGTGAACAGTTCAGCAGAATAAGCACAGAAGCACTGTGCAGTGCTTCTGCACAGAAGTGCAGTAAGGTGTAATTCAGTAATATTTATGTTCTATCTGATGTATGGGAAAATCTCTTAAGTCTACGTAAATACCGAGAATAGGCAGAAGCAGCAGAGCATAAAGATAATTACTGGGGGAAAAAAAGTCATTACTGGGAGAAAGGAGTGCCCACTGCAGTAGTTCGGTCTAGCGGATAAAACTTTGCGCGGTACAAAAAGCATTACTTCTGCTGTAGTGCTCCATCACACGCAGCGGCCAAGTCACACGATGGAAGCAGCTGCGCCACTGCTGGCCTGCTCACGGGGACTGAGCCAGCCAGGGCACAAAGCTGTGCCCAGAGCAAGGACATGGTACGTGCACTCTGCTGGTGGAGAGTGATCCCTGAGCCACATCATTTTCATGTGGAAAGGGGGGAAAAAAGGTAGTAACCGGTCAGCTGGGAAAATTATAAGGAAAAATAAAACTTAAGCTGCTCTATTTTAGTGTAGTATCAGCAGATTTTAAAATATAGACTACCTAACTACAAGTTTTTAGATATTGAAAATTCCTCAGAATTCTGGAAAATATCTCCACCTGTTGCTTCTGCTGCCACTTAAGACTTCATAAGTTTGCTGTCCTTCAGTGGAACTTTCTTTGTTTAGCTTATAAAAAGGATCACCATGAGAAATTACATAAACTTACCTTCTAGAAAATATTTGATTATTTAACTTTTGTGCCCTCTGATGGCTCTGGAAAAAGCAGCTCTTAAATCATTCTCTCTTATGAAGACAGGTAGTTTTTCAGAGTGATTTGAAATTAGTAGTATTTAAGAAAAACGTTTAAACCTGTAATATTCCCAATGCTAATACAGTAATACTCTGTGAAGCAGTTACTTTTAAAATAAGTTGCACTTTAAGTGAAAATAGACTGGATACACTGTTTGTCCAGCGTTAATGCCGCCTCATTGTTTGGGACTGCAGGTGAGGAGTATGAGGAAAAACTGAAACTAGAGGAGGAGAAAAGGGTTGCTGATGAAAAATACAGATACAAACGAAGACAGATCAAGGAACTTCAGGAAAATCTCCAGGTAAAATACAAGCAAAAGTTCCAGTCAAACAGACAAGGCTGCAGCAGAATGTTGCAAAATCCCTGCAAACCATCCTCATGAAAGAATAGCTTAGGACAAATTTTTGCCCATTCTCTTTTATAGCCTATGCTTTGTATGAACAGAGATGACTTTTTAGAATGCTCTATCTCTCCTTTCAAACACTGAGTGCTTATTTTAATTTTCTTGAATCACCATGAAACCAGGCTTTTTAGTCACGTACAGCTAGAAGAGTCAAGATCCCAGATGCACAGTGACAGATGTTCTGGCACCCAAGCAAGCAGCTGTGGTCTATACTACACAAACGCTATATTGTATCATCCTGTTGAGTCCTGCAGAGATTAAAATCCACACCTCTTGTGTTCTTGTTTTCATCTAGGTCCCAGGATTTTTCTAGAACACACTCCCTTTTATTAGCATTAAGAGTGCTTCAGTCTAAACAGTATTAATTTAGATAAAGCAATCTAGCCGACTCTTAGCTCGGCAGGCTAAAGGATAGCTTGTGTTTGTGTTCCACATCAAGGACTTCCCCCCCTGTTATCAAAAAGCGTGCTCAGCCCTTAAGAACACACAACTCTGATGTGTGACACATTAGTCAAAATTTTCTTAGGCAGAAGAAATCAAAGGCACCCTGTTAGATCCTTTGAGTCCATCCTGTTAGGCCCTTTGAGGTACTGGGTACAGGTGAAACATTGCTATTGCTTATTCTACCACCACAGGATGTAGACCTTATTTAAATAACACCTCTGAAATTAAGGAACAGGGACACTTACCTTCATCCCCTGAGAAAGCCCTAGGATTTAAGAAGTGTTAAGGAATACCCTTGCCTACCTTTTTATTTTAGTTAGTTTTTCAAATACCCACAGAACCGCCATTACAGAGCTGATTTTATTCCTTCCAGTCAAAGGTATCCATCTCTTCCCACAGGAAACAATGTTATTTTTCTTAAGATATCTTGCACTGGTAAGTAAGGCATTGCAACAGTTGGTATGGTGTCAAGTAAATCCTTTGTAGACACTGCTCACAGTCACATCTGGAACTACAGACTTGTAACTTTGTTAATAGTACCTTCAAAGTATTTTTTTTAATACCGGTAAGTCACCTGATGGTGTCCATAGAGGCATTTATCCACTAAACAATCTGCCAGACAAAGTTCTGAGCTGTGTTATCATCAGTGTGACTTGCCTGAGGTACATTTAGAAACAAGTAGTAGCGATTAAAAAACCCTTCCACAAAGTAATACAAAAAGTAAGAGGATATCAGAAGTGCTTTATAAACTAAAACTACCGTTCAAATGAATTTGCAGAGCATGGACGAAGATTTTGATGTAGTACTGAAGCAGGAGGCCCTCTTCCAACAGCAAAAGAAGGAAAAAGAAGCTCTCATTTTGCAGCTGAACAAAGACATAGAAGAGCAGAAGCCGAAACTAGAAAGGGTTAAAAAACAGGTCTGTATATTCATTAATCACAGAATGGTTTGGGTTGGAAGGGACCACAAGGATCATCTAGTTCCAACCTCCCTGCCATGGGCAGGAACACTCTCAACTAGACCAGGTTGCCCAAAGTCCCATCCAGCCTGGCCTTGAACACTGCCAGGGATGGGGCCTCCACAGCTTCTCTGGGCAACCTGTGCCAGGGCCTCACCACCCTCACAGTAAAGAATTTCTTCCTCATATCCAATCTAAATCCCCTCTTGTTTAGTGACAACTAAATCCCCCATCCCTTTTAATGACAACTTTATAATGATAGACACCACAGCATTTAAACTTAGCAGGTTTCTGAAGAAGTGCTGCCTTTTCACAACAGCAATGCTTTAAAACTGTTTGTGTTAAAAGTGCTCCAGACTGTCCAGAGAGATTCGGTCTCTGAAGAAAACTGAAACAGAAACACAGGAAGAAAGAGACATTGATCTTCGTGAATTGAAAAGCTTCAACAGAACCTTTGACAAATTGTTAGCTGATGTTCTCGAAGGAAATCCTGATCTAACTACAGCTTTCCAAATGTACTTTCACCAGGTGAGCTTCATAGGTAACTGCCACTGAACTCTTGATTAGATTACTGCTGAGTGTCTTTCAAGGGCACCTCGTAAATTCAGCAAGCTACAATTACAGCAAACCAGAAAAAACTGTTAATCTGCTTTCACCATCTCTTCAAATGCAAAGGATTATGAACCCTCTTCATATACCCAGCCCTAGTACATAACCATTAGGTCAACTCTTTTTTCTCTCCAAATTTTCTAGTCCAATTTAGAGCTTCCAAGAGTTGCTTCTGCTGGTGGTAGTCAAAGTTCTCGATCACCATCCACACAAAGCTCACTAGCTTCTACCAGGTAAGTGCTAGCAATGTTGCTGTTTTGTGGGTTTGGGTTTTTTTTTTTTGAAGTTTAAACCAGCAAAATTAGTCCCTACATGACAAAATTCCTCACTCCTGTGGGTCTTCTCAATCTCTATAAAAACTTTCTCCATATACTGTCCCACCTCTAAGTTTGCTAGATTTTTCTAGCACACAAGTTTACTTCAGCATCCATCACAGTTTAAAATAAAACAGTAATTACAGAATAGTTACATTCACTTTTGCTAACTGTGCTCCAATTAAAAAGTAGTTTTAGATTATAAAAGCACAAAGTTTGAGCTCCAGCCATGTTTCACACTTGGTGGTGTGAGCTCCCCTTCCTAATTACATGGGGCAGACAGCTGTGTATGCTTTCCCCGACAGCTTTTTCCCTGTTTAACATATATTCAACCAATAGTCCATGTATCATCCCGGATCAGTTACGGTCTGACATTCCCTGAGGTTACTCAAGCAATTAGTGCTAATGTCAAAGATTGCTGTAGATTTTACCTAGAATAAACACCACTGCTGGGTGGCTTTGTCAGCCACCACTAGCAGCTCTATGTTAAATATAGGGATTTCTGTATACTGATGAGTAAACTCTTGTCTTTCAGATCATCCAGAAGCACAAGTTCAGGCTCTAGTCAGGCATCATCGCTCAAGGTCATAGACCTGAGCTTCCCTATCGACACTGCTGCAGAAGCAGCTGCTGTTGGCTCACAGCCAGCCAGCAGAGCTGGTACCTCTGATATTTGTAAACGCAAAAAAAAGTCTTAAGAAGCCTTAACTATGCTGAAGCCTTTACCGTGGCCTTCAAAAGGTTACTTAACTGATAAACCTGTAACTTCTTTGCCAACAGGCCTTGGTAATTTTAGCATTAATTTCTATCAGAAATGTGTTTCAGCTTTCTTCTACAGTATGCAATAAATTATCGAGAAGAAACATTAAGCATATGTTTCATGTAATAAAATAAACCTTTAACGTACTTCCTTACTTTGCTGTTGGAGAACTAAAGATCCACAAAACCCTTCAGAAGCCATTAATTTGCTTTTCTTAGAATGAAAAGGAGAGTTATGTTAAAACCAGAAATTTTAGTAAACTAGTATCTTACTGCTGTCAAAATAGTTTTAAGATTACGTTGCAACAGCTCTGGCAAAAAAATGTACGTTGTGTTTCAAGCTCAACCTTGACTATTTGATTAATCAAACAGGCATCTCAGATTGTATCTTAATTGGAAAATGACAGTATATGATTAAAGTCAAAATTACACAGTATCGTTTTTGCAACTGACCTGTATCTGCAGCATTACTTGGAAAACCTGCAGCTGAAGCGCAGCTGGTAGCCTGCAGTCTGCCAGGTATTGGCTCCTCAGCACGTTCTGCCAGCCACCTTTGGGGATCTCATTGGAAAGAGTGCGTAACTCTCCACAGCAATGCGACCACTGCCTTCAGGCTGCTTGTAAAGCAACTACTTAACAACAAAACCAAACCAAAAGCAAAGGTCCATGCTGCAACTCACTCAAGCAATAAACACTGTTTTAAAACACTCTCCTACTTCAGTTCGGGGTTTGGGTTTTTGTTTTTTTTTTAACCTTACTCAAGCAACCTTTTTGAGTTTGATACATTTAAAGAACGTAACCCCCTTGCCTTCAGACCTGGGCTCCATTCACTTAAGCACCACATATAACCTGTACATCAGTATGAAACATCCCAATGACATCAACAAAAACCAAGACACAGAATTAAGAAAAATTAAGAAAATTTAATGATCACATGAGCTATATACATTAATGGCACACAACTTGCATTCAGTCATCCCCTTGCTATAGCTGGAAGTTAAATTTGATACAAAAATATCAACAGCCCATAGTACCCCAGGGAAGGAGAAAAACCAAACCAAACCCCTCTGTTAAAGTGTATATCTGACACGAGTTCCACAACTAACTACAGTCCACGGCTATCAAAGGATTTCAACCCATCAGAGAAGAGCTTACAGGAACGACCCAAGTTAAAAGCACAGGAAATTTAGATTTTAAATAACTGGTATTTTATGTAAGATATCCTTGCATCTCTTTCCACCATACGTTTTTTACTCCAAGAATCCTTTGACGTTCTGCAAGGCAGAAATTATTCTGCCTTTCTATCACCCTTCATCTACGTTTCCCTCAAAAGATACTCAGAAAGTTCATTAACCTACACTCATCATCAGAACAGCATTTTCTCAGGTACTCTGTTTCTTCTGCTTACTTCCTTTTTCCCTCTCAAACTCAGCTATTTGATTGAATATGTTAACTAAGTTCTGGGGCAGGTTTCTTTTACCACCGCTTTCTGTCTGTGCTGTACCATTTAAAGACATTTCTTCATCTGGTTCCTTTGTTTTATCAGTCTCCTTGTAACTTCTTTCCATATCCTTACACTCGCTTTCATTTTTATGCTGACTTAACACACGCCTATCACTATCGTAACTTTTCTCACCTTCCCGTAAGCAAGTGCTGGAATGCGACCTGTACCTTCCTACTGACTTGCCAGAGTGGTCAGACCCTGACGGAGACATGTAATACCTGTCTTGACCTGAGCCATGTTTTTTAAACTGCTCTCTTCTCCCCTCTACGTCCCTTTCTAATTTCCTAAAATAATGCATCCTGGGTTTATCATCTGACCTATGATATGAACCTGAAGAACCCCTCCAACTGGAGAAAAATCGATCTGTTCTACCATATTTCTCAGTTTTGCTACTACTTGGCAGAGTTCTGGAGCTACTGTAAGAATCTCTTGAATCTTCAGACCTACCTCCAAAAGTGTCTTCATCATCACCTGTAGTCCTCGAAAAAGAACTGTGTCTCTCTTTCACCTCTGTTTTTGGACACGCTAAGCTGTCCTGGCTTTCCAGCAGTTTTTCCACTTCAAAATTTTGGTTAAGAAAGGAAGCAGAGGTATCAGCCGGAGGCGAATACCACTCCTCTTTCCTAATCTGATCTTTATAGTGGGAAGAAGCTCTAGATGAGCATTTTTTGGAGCTGCGGGCAGACTCAGATCTCTTCCGACGCTTTTTCTTATGTTTCTTGTGATCAGAGGAAGAGGAGGAAGAAGAAATTGATACATCTGATGATGAATCACTTGATGACGATGACGACGATGAGGAGGAAGTTGATACTTTCCTTTTCTTCTTCAACCTAAAAAATGTAATTAACTTGTGAGATAATCTTCACTATCGGGCAAAAACTGTGTGTAGAAAGCAAATCTGTATTCCCCAGAGATTGGCGAAGACTGGACTGTGAGGCATGAATAGAAACTGAACCTGACCTGGCAAGGCAACTTCAAATGTCATTTCTTTATCAAAAAATTAAAATTAAATCCACTGAACAGTTTGTTACAAAAGGCATTCTCCCCAGTCTAACATGGCATTACACTTCGCAAACACTTCACATTGCGAAGTATTTTTTAAACAACTTCTCTGCCACAGAGATCTCCATTACAGGTTATATATGCACTACAGGACACTACCCACAGGAAAGATTCTGGAGGAGATGCAGCTTACCTAGGGAGAGGTTCTACCTAGCTTACTGCTGGACAATCTGTTTGCAAACAGACTGTTCAGAGTCTTATCTGCACTTACTGCCACATAATCAGTGTACTGAATATAACAAAGTTACCTTTTTTCTTCTTTTAAGAGCTTACGCAATTTTTCTGCACTTGATTCTACTTTCTTTTCTTTCTGTCTCTCTTCTTTGGCAGCTTGTTTCTCCCTCATTTCCAGAGATTTCTTTTTTGAACCCAAGCATCATAAAAAAATTACATTAGAAGTGTTAACACGGGTATTTTTCCCCATGCCCCCAACCCCATTCAAATGTATAATTACACCAGGGATGTTTTACCAGGATTCCCCCACCAAGAATTAATATTTTTCAGGAGTTTGGCATTGGCCATTGTGATAATCAGGTTTATATTAAGGACCATATTGCAGTTTTTATTCCATTAAAAAAAATAAATGTATGTGACCAGCCATTGCAGTGGCACCCATGATCCAGCACACCGTGAAGCATGGAGGCCCAGAGGTATAGATAGATTATACAAGAAAAACACAGTATTGCCAGCATGAAGAAAAAAAAAAAAGAAAAAAAAAAAAGAGAGAGAAAGATTTGAGGGAAAGAATCATTGTTGGAGTTTACAAGTAAAACATGGCAGAACCCATTTTAAAACGTATTCGAGTTGGCCACGTTTGAATACAAACCATTTTGTAACAATTTCACAGACCCGTTTGATGCATAGTTTACGTAAGAAATCATGTTCCAAGGGTTTGTTGGTGATGAGCAGCACCAGATGTCAGATACAGCGACAACGGTCCAATTCAGAAGAAAATGCATTGGAAAAAAACACATAATCAGTATTACAGGAAAACACATTTCAGCGCTGTTTCAGCCATTCTAGCACAACAGTAACAGACTTTTGTTTCATAAGACAGGTAAATGCAGAAGAGCATTTATTTTCACCAGAACGAATAATCCTTAAACTATTTAAGTGTATTAGAGATCAGACTCCTGTCACCTACAGCCCTAGAGTAGCTCTGCTCATATTCAGAGAGCACAGAAAGTCTAATGATGATTTTCAAAACTTAGCAACTGTCTTAACAGATATAATAAATTGCAGATACAATAAATTAGGCTATGCAAACCAACTAACAATAGATAGCATCGTGGGTTTATCTGCTGCATCAATGACCCGTTATACCAGGAAAATGCTAAAGGAGAGAAATTTGTCTCCTCCTTGTTGAGAAAATCCTTCACCGTTTTAATCGAGACTGACACCTCTCTTTCTAAAGCAGTCAAATGTGGAGAGTGCTCAAATGCCATACAATGGTGTGTCTCTGATGTAGTTGTTTTGTTAAGAAGATTGTCATATCTCTTCTTCCCCCTTCTTTCAACACAACCTGTCAGCATTATGGCTCCACCAACTGAAGAAGTGTCGATTAGGGCCATCTACCCCGCCTAGGTACTTCCTTAAATGCAGAAGCATAGAACAAAACAAGCCTGTTCCTCAGTGCTCTATTTTACTTTGATCCTCTCTGGAAGACAACACAAGTAAAGGAGGTAAATAAAAGAGACGACAACTCAGATTAGCAAAGACCCACCAGGGCTCACCTGGGAAACATGCTGCATGCAAGAGAAGAGAGAAAGAGACAGCAGAGAAGAAAGCTGAGATAGTCAAACCTGCCTGCCCACCTACCCTCGGCCTCCTGCCATTTTCCTTTCAATCACCTCTTCATTTCCCCTCCCAGGGGATCCTCCTGGGAGTTAGCTTTGACTGGTGTTACTGTCTTTTTGTAATTACTCCAAATGACAAGGACCTGGCTGGTACGATGGTGTGCAATGTTCACTTGGCTTGCCCAAGTGTTTTACACTTTGCGTGTCTGTATTCGCAGAATGTTTTAATTAACATTGCTAATCGTGCTTGTGGATGGAACATTCTTATCCTTGCTTTGGCTGCCAGGGCTAACAGGCTTTGCTCTTTTCCGGCCTCCACTGTTTTGCATTTCTTTACTACCCTGTTCAAAACAGTGGAGACATCAAGAGGTACCTTTCTTCTGGTAGGTACAGCCATAATGCTCACTATAAAAGCTTTACTGTGGAGAAGGGAAGCAGAGAATAAGACAAACCATCAACTTAAACTCTCCCTGTTCAAAAGATTTAATATGATTTTTGACCTTCACTATATGAAGAGAAAGTAAAGAATCACCTGCATGTGCTTACGGAGTTTTGCTAAGGCCTCTTCTGCTTCCTGGAAGCTCTCATCCAAACTTAAGGCTTTTTTATAGTAATTCTCAGCATTTAGTAGTTTGTCTTCCTCCTCCAACCTAAAGTTCAAGGGATAATTCATGTACAGTTAAGCCACAGATTTTGACAGTCTTTTCTTATTTTAGGACTACCTTTCTTATTTGCACTATGACACTACCAACCCTCCAAGACCCCATGTATCATCTTAGCCTGCCTCAGTAAAGAAGTAAAATGGTATTTCTGGCACATTATTATCTCCTAATCACCGCCAGTAACACTATTCTTTGAAATTTCAATTCCAGTTTCAAAAATATGATCTCTCTATTCTTAACACAAGGCTTAAAAGGAATCTATCCCCTGAATATTCCAAAGTAAAATGTTGTTACATGGGTTAACCCCTATTTCAGTAGGGCAACAACATTGTTTTTTAAAGAAGATATTTGTAAAAAAAAATTAACACAAACAAACGCAACCTACCGGAATACAGTCAAACATTTCACAAGACTATGCAAGCCTGGTATCCTACCAGTGAAAGAATATCAAGGATTAAACTTCAAATATTTTGCCAGGATTTTAACTGGGACAGAAGAAAGTGTAAACCCACTGCACAAGCAAACATATTTCCAACAAAGGTTTTTTTTTTCCCCCCAAACGCATAGCCAGGAGGGAAAAATGCCATTCTGTGTCCTAACTGGAATGGTATTAAAAAACACGTATCACAAGAAAAATTGTTAACAACCAAACTAAAAGACAACCCCAACACTTACTGCCCGCCTCTTTCCACAAGTGTCTGACAGAGATATTTTCTTGCATTTCTATGAGTAGGACAGTTTTCTAAAGCAATTTCAAAATCACTTATGGCTTTGTTCAGACTTCCTTTTGTTGCATACCTAGAACAACAGAAAAGTTGTAGAGACGTTAGTGATGTTTGTCTTTCACAAAGTAGAAAAACCAATGAAATAAGCAGACTTACAGAGCTCCGCGTGCTACCAAAGCTTCAACATTTTGTGGATCAATTTCCAAGGCCTTGTTGTACTCATTCATGGCTTCTACGTGGCGCCCAACCTTAAAATAATCAACCCCAGCCTTCACACTGGAGAAAAATGTTTAGAAAATATTATGCACAGTTAGCCTATGCAGATTTTATACTGTTATTTACTCACAACTTATAGTCCCAAACATGGTGATAGGTAATAAAACCCGACCTTGTTATTGTGTAATTAACACTGGCATTTTAAGTGCAATGCTGACATAATTCCACAACAATATATTGTCTTTATTCAAAGTCTTAAGGCACCGGAGAGCATTTCTGCAGACAGTGCTACTACATTACACTATTTTTCATTTACGGAATGAATACTGAAGCATTTTTCTGCATAAAGCTCTGTGACCTACCACCATTAAACTGGAACAGGCTTAACTATATCCAAAATCACCATGAGACCAACATAAGGCAAGATGGGGAGATGGTACACACTGAAACCAGTTCATCTCAAGCTGAAATATTTTGAGGTTTTACGTTTCCTATTACCTGAATCTTTCTTCTACATTTGTCAAGGGATTAACTTACTGGAAGACAACTGATGACAGTGGAATTTCGGAACTTTTCATTGTGAAATTTAAATAAACCAAACTACTTATATCTAACTTAACATTACAAGCAATTTTTTCTGCAATTAATCAAAGCTGCAAACCACTGTCGCTTTAAGAAAAACACAGCTTTGTTAACATAAAAAATTTCTGAGGCTGGTAGATTCAAGACAAGCTTTTACACAGCAGATTTTTACATTTTTAGGAGAAAAGTTTCTCTTGCTTCTGCCTCCTGCACTCTGTAGCACACCCCAAATACACTGCGTAGCGGAAAAGCAATAGCACCTATGCAGAGCTGCTGTTCCAAACGCAGCCAGGGAATTACATCTAACTTTTCAAAGACAGCAAACGCACTCACTAAACTGCACAACAAGCAGTATTTGGTCATTCAGCCCAATTATAAAATGGGAAATGGTCTACTTAGTATTCTTGGAAATCTTACTCTCATCTCATCAATGGGCTGGCATATTATAAATATTCTAAGAAGTTCTCCCTTAAACCTGACACGTGTTTTGGAACTGAATCTTGAGACCTTATCGTGTATGTGGTTAGGGTTACTTTCAAGAGCATCTTCCTGGTTACATCAGTACACATGTGGTGGAAAAACTGCTCAATGTGTACTTTCTTTTAAGAAACAGAATCTGCAGCCTAACCTAACAATAAGCTCTAACAAAAAAAAGAATTGCCTACCATTTCAAGGCCCAAGATGCAGATTGCTTTTTCCGCAATGCAGGGGCAAAATCTTCTTCGCTGAAATTTTTCCTTTAAGAAAAAAACCCAAAACCATCAAGCTGGCCTTCTGAAACTACAAAACTAAACTTACAATACGTTAAATACAGTTAAGATAACCTAAAATTTTATTTATACAGTGTCTTACTCTCCCTCAGTCAGGAATATTCTTCCATATTTCTGAAACTAATTTTTCTCAAACCATTCTAGAAGTGCTGATTGAACCAGTACAGCTGCAGGACGTTTAACAAAATATATCGTATTCACGCCTGCGTTGGGGCCTAATATATACAGGGCTCACAATACCAATCATTGCTTATGTTTGAGGCTATTGTACGGAAGAGATCAGTTTCATTACTACAATAAACAACGTGAACAAACATGTGACAGAAAACAGCGAAGGCTAAACATGCTTTATCTCAATCCGAAGATGCTGACAAGATCTAAGCAATAAATTCCTGAAGTATTTGGTATCTAACATTTTGTGCGATAGGGTATCTTACTTATTCAGAGCAACAGAATTTCAAATGTGAATTTCTTACTCTAGAGAAGCTTGCTTTTAAATATTTAAGGACACGTAAGCTGCAGTCACGCAAATCAAAATGCAAAAGGTTTAAGCATAAGTGGTCTAGGACTTCCACTCACAAGTCTATTTCAGTGGATTAGAATAATCTCTACAAAGCTATAGCATTAGAACAACATCACTTACATTTGAAGACTTCTCAACAAAGACGGTGGATTTGATTCACTCAGGCCTAGTTTTTCTGCTAAATATTCAACTAACGATGGATTAGCGAATCCTGGAGAACGATGCAAAACCTCTTCAAATGTCTCTGCTGTATTAGCAACTTCCAGGCTTCGCCTTAAAAAAAAAAGCACCAGTGTACACAAACACCTCACAGACACTATACTCAATTTTATGATGCTTATGATTGCTTTAGAAGAAAAATGCCTCTACTAGTATTTAGTTTTCCTCACAAGTTATTTTCTTACATTCTCTATTCTGTAATATTCTCTATTACAGGCATGTATTTTCCTCCTACTTAGCAATCCTTATACCCTTTAGCTTAAGCGAGCCTCCTTTGGCACTCATCTAGGCATGTCCAGGACATAAAAAAAAAATATTACAAAAATTGCAGAGAGCGCTCTTCTGTATTCTAGGGATTTTAACATTTTTAGAGTTTCATATTCTGGTCTCTCAAGTTTTTATTTGAGGGGGACAGGAGGGTTGTATGGTTTTGTTGGCGTTTTTTCCTAACACAGTCCCACAGTGACAGATACCTCACTCTGCTTTTTGCTTTTCTTACATTTTTGGGAAAGATGCTAAAAGACCAGCCACACTTGACATATTCAGAAAAAGGCATGTTAAAGAGATGAACAACAAAAAGTATGTAATCACCCAACTAAGTCAGAAACACCATCGACAAGTTTAAAGAACAGTCTGCCAAAGATGCTTTTCAGATACATTAAACACACCTAGCAAGTGCAGCTGAAGAGCACGTTCTTACCTATAATGTAGAGGGAAGTCATCGGAAGTAATAACACCTAGTTTTGTACTGGCAAGACTGGGTGGAAGAGCTGAGCTGTAAAGCGACACCGTGAGCTTCTCATGGTAACGATCAACGTCCTTGATTGCAGCTATAGACGCAATAAAAGTCAGATAAAGTGACAAAAGTATCTCAAGCCCGAAAGAAACAGATTGCTGACTTTTGCAGCTACTTGCCTCGAATAAGGTCTCCAGTTTGATAATAGGATAGAGGATCTCCATGGTTGCTTTGAGAAGGCACGTCTCTCAAAGGACAAAGAGCCTGCAATAGAAGAAAGAAGGAATATCATAAACAAAGCCAAAACTGTTTTTTTTCTCCCCAAGATTAAGCCAGAAGATTTGTTTAATCTTCACGCACATCAGAGCTGTGATAGTTAAAAGCGTGGCTTCGTTTAAATAAAAATGCTTGCATCCATAAATGATGAACTGGTGAGCTCGAAAGTATTAAACACTGATTATAGATCATAAACAGAAGCATTTGCTGGGTGAGCAAAACACCATAGGCTGTCCACAAATTCGGATACCACCCACCATCGCAGAGTTCAGTTTCCCCTTTGCACACATAACTTCGTTAAGACATACAAGAGGTAACTAATACATAAACAAGTTACTACTTATCAAATTAGAATATTGATGAAAGCTGTATCTTACACTGATTTCTAAATCTGAAATCTCCCGTATGATACCGCTTCCCAGACAGATCAACACCATGAAAAAGCCAAATTCACGAATAGAAGTAATCTTCCCGATCACGATATCGCCACGTTCGATGTCTCGAAAAAATAATTCCCTCCTCTCTTCCCTGGGAACCTCCATGAACCGCTCCAGGGGAGGCATGACGGCGTAACACTCTGCAACACCAAGACGTTCGTTACACACTGGCTCAGCTGCTGCCTGAAAAAGCAAAGCACTCCACAGCAGCGAAACGCGTTAGACTGATGCATCTGCAGCAGCAGCCTGTGAAACCCACCAGCGCCAGCCCTCCCTCTGGCTGCAGGCCCTGCTCAGCGAAGCGCCCTGTCCCCGCGCTCCCCAGCGGGCGGCTCGGGGCAGCCCTACCTTCGTTTTCCTCAATCGTGTCGGAGAGAGGCCCATTGGGTTTCCAGGAGTGAGCAAAGAGGAGATCAGCCTTTTTGGCAATGAAGCGCTGTATCTCGGTGTCAATGCTCGCCCTTTCTTTCCTAGGGGAAGGAGAACCCGGTGAGACACACCCCGCGGCCCCCTCACGGCTCGCTCGGTGTCCAGGCGGTGACCAGGAGCCCGGCGGGCTCGGGGCCCCGCGGGGCGGCTCGAAGACAACCCCCGGCGGCGGAAGCAGCCCGCGGAAGTCGGGGTTGTCGTGCTGCTCTGCGCGGAGCAGCGAGAGCAGCGTGGGGCCGTGGTAGCTCAGCGCCTGACGCAGCAGCTCCCGGTCCATCCCGCCGCCGGCGGCTCGCCCGGAAGCGGAACGGAATGCAGCCCCCACCCGGCCGGACGCGGCAGTGGGATAACGCCCATGCGCCGCGCGGAGCGGGCGGCGCCAAGAGCCAGGCAGGGGGAGCAGGCGGCCGTAGCGCCCCCTGTGGAGCAGGAGGACCGCTCTGCACGGCAGCGGCAGCGCCGGCTGCTGCGGGGCACTCGCTCTGTTTGCGGGGCCGGTGTCCAGGGTTCCCGCTGCCTGTATGACCA
>VWZZ01007444.1:1454570-1502544 GCA_013399095.1 Psophia crepitans | reverse complement strand
GGGGGGGGGAGAGAAAGCCCACTGCAAATGGCATAATGTCACTTCTACCCTCAGTACAATGCTGAAGCAAAAATAGCAATCTGGCTGTCAGCAGATCAGTGACACAAGCTCCTCTAGGAAGCAGCATGACGGCGAGGGCAAGGATCCTATCAAAGACACTGGTCTCGGAAGCTCAGTTCAAAGCCAGCAGGGATATCACTGGTATAGCGGGCCCGGGGAAGGCACTAGAAGGGCAAGTTTAGATCTTATTTTCATTTCACGTCCCCCTGTTTTCATATAACAAAAAATAAAGGTGGCATAACAGTTATTATGTGCCAAACAGCTGCCAGGATTTTGATTTAAAGTCTTCCTCATCTACAGAGGACAGGTGTGTGCTCAGATTTCATGGTGGAAAAAACCCCACGAACACTAGGTGGAACTTTCTAGACGTTAAGACTGATTGGAGATGAACTGAGATGGAAAGGTTAATGCACCTGCAAGGATCCGGTGCAGAAGGGAGCCGTTCCTGGATGAATCACACCGCAAGCGCGACGCCCTGAGCTGTGTTGCACAATTGCAAATAACGGCAGTTTTATTTGATGGAATGGTATTTTGAGGATGAGCTAATCAAAGAGCTAGCAATAAAAAAAAGTTGCTCGAAGCAGAAACTCTGCTTGTGTAAGCATTTCTCTAGTCTAACATGCAGATACACAATAAGTAGGAGAAGTAAGACTATGAATAAATACTTAAATGTGTTGTGGCTTCTGGACTTAACATACCAGCAAAAAGTCATGCTGAAAGCTGAACCGCCTACAATTATGGACTCTTCTTACAGACATTTTCTTCTATTAGTAGCAATCAATTGCATTTTAGGAAATTCAGTAATTTATATCATATTAACACACAGAATGTAGATTAGTTGCCCTGAACAACTTCATATTTAAAGTGATCCTTTCTTTAACCGGGCTCAGCAAATTCGGAAGTTATCTTAATCAAACAAACTAAATTACTCCAAATAATTTTACCTTCAGAAACAGCTTTACCAGAGCAGGGTATGTGAGCATGAACTTGTATTTTCTTTCCTATTTTTCAGGCAATAGTGATGAACTCAGAAGCAAAGCCAGGCTATGGCATATTGTGCCTTGTTCCTCCTTACTTAGGGCACATGCGAGCTGTTGCCATCCTTTTCTCTCATGGGATACTGCCTGAACATCCACTGTACTCTTACAAATATCTCTTAATGTTTTCAAGATAGTGGTTTATTGGTTTTTTTGTTGGTTTTTTTTTTTCTTTTCAAGTTTGGCTTGTTTTACTTCAGTTACCCAATAGGGAATGTTTTTGATAGATACAGCAGTCACCACAGTTCAGGCAGGGATAATGCTAAATGGGACAGTATGGAATAAACCCAGGTGTATAGATATAGAACTTAAGAGATCCCAGACCTGAGGAGGGGGCATGATCCATACCTACAATGCCATTAATTTTCTGTTCCATTGGCTTAGGAACTGCCTGGATGAATCGTGCTTCATGCCATGTGCTAGATAAACAAAGAGGGTGGGCAGGAAGTGTCCCGATTCTGCAGGAGAAAGTGATAGAACATTGCCCTACTCAAAGAGGAGCATTCCAGATACCCTGAAAACAGACATGTCTGAAGGAGTTTGATGGAAATTTTCAGGCAATTTAGGTCAATGCATCATAAAAAGGCAGCTCCCAAAATCCATCATACAGTCTGTAACTCCCACAGTACAAAGCTTATGAATTTACGCCAAGCTAACTTTGAACCCAGGGTCAAACTCACAGCAACAGGGCTCCTGAACAACCCAAAACCTGATAGCCATGGTAGAATTTCAAAGTGGATATACAAAATACTAAACAGATTTCTATCAAACTCCAGTAAGCACAGTTTGAGTGCAATAAGGTCAAGCTGCTATTCAAGTGTTCCCAAGTATCCAGTATTGGTGGTAAAGCTTCCAAGAAAATCATGCAGAGGAAAGGATTTTGTGTCAAGAGCCACATTTTATCACTGACAAAAAGATTAGATCCTCCAAGATCACGCTTGTCACAAAGTATAATTTTCTGCAAAGGTTGGGCAGATTTGAGACATTTTATCCTACTGCAAATGGGAGTGAAATGTTCAACTAAATATGTTCTCTGGGCAAAGAAATATGAACCTAATAGTACTTATGAGAATTAACACAAAGAGCTATACTTCCAGCTGTGTTGTCAGATTTTTGGCAAATTCTGCCAAAAGCAGCCCTGCTGCCCAGACTTTTTGTTATATTAAAAAGCAGCACAGGGATTGTTCAAAGATGATGTGATATCCAAGATATTATTTTAGCTCAAGAGTGATGAAGGGAAAGAAGTTCAGCATGAAATAATTGTTTGCCAGTTAGTAGCTCTACTTTGAGGAAAACACTTTGCCTGCAGGTGCTATCACCAAATACGCTGAGAAGGTGTGAAAACACCTAACTCAGTGATGGAAGAACCCAAGCCATGCTCGCTCAAGCGTTTCCCTTTTTAACAAGTTCATCATTAAGTCCAACGTTGGCATGGTCTGCGAGAGAGAGTGCAGTTTCAGTGACATGTAGACTCACCTGAAGATACGCTGAGCACTTGCTTATGGTGTCACGGACCTTTGCGTTTTTCACATTTCTGGAAATGCATAGACAAAGAATAGTCAGTCGCATGTAATAAATATGCAAAGGCAGACTGTGGAAACTGCCTGGGCTCTGAATCAACAATTAGACTCTGTTGGAATACAATAGAAATAATTGTGAAGAAATGTCAACTGAGAACCCCCTCTGACTTCTGGCGATTGCTGTCAAACTGCAGGCAGTGGCACTGCTGAGCCTTTGTGTGGCTGTGAGGATTGCTGCTTGGGCACGTAGCGCAGCATTTTGTGCCTGCAGGTTAGTGAGAAGTGTCTGAAGGTTTCAAGTGAGACTCAAAACATTACTGCAGGAAACATTGGCATTGACTTTTTTTTTTAACATAAATATGAAAAAACAGGCTGTTGTGAATGAAGCATTGTTTGTTTGACAGGAACACGTCAGGCAACTTAGTGGTAATCATGACACAGACAATATGTGTACACCCACCTGTACAGCTTGCAACATATCTAGAAATACAGCCTACAGGGTAAATTCCTACGATACATGAGGGACTCAGCAGAAGGTATGCAAAGCAGACAGGTTTTTGTGGGGTTTTAATGACTTTGCCAGCTTCTAACACTCCATAGACTGATACTATCTACCACTTTATAGCAAGGGAGAGTCATCCTGGATTCTGAGTTTTAGAGTAAGTCATCACAACTTACGGTCAGCACCACAACTTTCCGGTCAGCAGAGTAGATCATTACTGGCAACACAAGATTATATTTCCAGCGTATAGTGTATATATACACACACTATACTTACATATACTATGCTTATATACAGCAAGAATATTTGATCTCAAGTCTGCAAGCACTACAAGACAATCTTTAACTTCAGGCATGCAATTATTCTCAATTATTAAGTCTCTTGTCCATACTAGAGCAGTACTCATGTTCTCATAGTAAAATTCTTTTTCCAACAATTGTCATCTTTCTAAACTGTCATCTCACATATGTCAACTTTCCAAATATGTTCAAAGTCTCTAAAGTACTTTGAAGATCTAAACTAGTGCAGTTCTTCTATTCTTGGTAAAACAACCTATTTGTTTTTGTATTTCATGGTCAGTTGCTCTAACATTCCATATGTACAGCATGTGTAATAAATACTGGCCAAACAGCAATTAACAATATCAGAAGTTGTTTTCTTAATTGCTTACAATGAACTGGGCATGTAACCATTGTCATTAGCAGGCTCTTAATGTCTTTAAAATTTGTTGCTATTTAAACCATGCCAACATTAAAAGTTGAAACTGTTTTAATTAACTCATGAGGAGTTAAAACAGTTGGCAACTTAACAATACAGATTAATTATCTCCATGTTTACTCCCATTTAATGCACAAGCCTACCTTTATTTACAATAAATAAAATGTATCAAAAATTGAGTTTTGTCCTAAGCAGGTGAAACTCCCATTAAAGTTGATAAGCTAACTTGGTGTGATATGATTTCCGATTAATTTTTATCTCAATAATAATTTTCTGAAAATACAGTGATTAACAAATACTTCTGCAAATAGAAAGAGAAGTTAATTCCAGTATTATCTGAATGGTATAATTTCAATAACTCACAGCCATAGGTAGTGACTCTCACATGTAGACATTCATTAGCCTCCTGACAGATCAGGTTTGTTTTTCCTGTCAAAAACCAAAAGCAGAGGCCAAATGGAATAGCGAAACGCCAAACTGGTGTATGTATGTGATATTTGTTTGTTTAAACATTTGGTGAATTCCTCACAGTGTTAAATCCAGGAAGCTGGACTGATTTGCAAGTAAATTAACAAGCCATGAAAAAATAACATTTGCTCCTAGCTTAATAATTATCCTTAGGTTTATAATACATTATTAAAGGTTTCCAATTTGTATCATAAAACTTTCAAAATCTATAAGTAACATCTGTTGCCTGGTGTTTCAGTCTGCCTTGTGGCTCAACGAACGAGTTACAAAGGCTGAGACAGAAACAACTGCCACTGGTTTTAATGAGAAGTTTAGTGCCTCTGAGGCACTTTGGATGGAGACACTGAGGGCTCCCAATGACTTGAGCAGGTTTCAGGTCAAGCCTGAGGGTCAGAAATCAGTCATTAAACTTTCTGTGCTTGCACTGCTGACTGCAATTGGGAAAGCATTAATCACAACACGTCAGTGCAATCAAGTGTCCAAGTCCAAACACTGTTTGGCTGGGGCTGTTGAAACCTAAGTCATACACATCTATTGATTTTCCCTAGTTTCTTGCCTTATTAAAGGAGTTGAACTTAAATACATAATCACAGGGAACAGAAGCTCTGAAATCTAAAGCAGAAATAAGAAAAGAGGAGGTAGTTTGAAAAAATACTACTTCTGTGAAAGAAAGATGTCTCTGTGTGCAGGTAACAGTCATGGACTTAGAACAGAAGTATGGGACTCACGTTCGAAGGTACAGGAAGAGCCAGAATTCATCTCTTTTAAAAAAACAGAATAAAATACAACCTCTAATATTGTGTCCCAAATCAAATGCAGAGACAAAAAGAAATGAAAATGATGCCCTCCATTCATCTCTCTTTTGTAGCATATTCTATGACACTGATACCAAATTCTATTTTTAAAGGTATTGGCAGCCAAAGTCACAGAATAGTGAGTAAGAAGGTTTAAAAAACTGTAAAAGTAGGTTAGACATGTAAATACCTTTGCAAATTCTGCCCTAAGAAAGGACAATTCTTAGTACCGCAAATAACGTTCTTACATATGCAAATGGAATTGTTTGCTGTCACAACTAATTACATATGTAGCTCTGTGCTGAGCTCATTATGAATGAGGAATAAACATACAAATTTAAAACACTGGTGTTTAAAACTCCTCCCTTGTAACTGTGATGATCTGATCCTCCTAAAACTGGCAAATATGTACATGAGGGACTGTGTGTACGTGTGTAGGAGAACAGTAAGTGGGAGAAAGAAACCCAAATTTTTCCATCTGTACAAAATGTCAACATATTGTCTATAAAAAGCCATCAACAGAATCCTTATAAGCACAGTTCGGTCTGGTCAAGTTCTAATCCGTATCTGCACTGATGGTGAGAATTAAAGCTCCAATACAATGTTTCCTTAAGTTGAGAAGTTGGAAGGAAACGATGGAGCACTTTCAAAAATGCTCTAAGGCTTGGTTAATGCTAGGTAGCATACATACAATCAAGAGCTTAAACAGAAGGTTAATAATCCAGGAGAAGGTTGGTCCTGAAAAGTAACGCTTCAAACCAGATATGGTCGAACTGCCTCGTTGGCTCCCACTGCCAGAATGCCTCTGAGAAATTTAAGTGACAACTACAGAAACATATTATCATCAGGTCCTTAAACGCAGTGTTCCATTATTTTTTATCTTTGACTTCTCTAACTTGGTTTTTAATCTTATAATGCAAATTTAGTGCTTTGCTTCTCTAAAACTGAAAGAAGTCTGCCTTGTGTTAGGAGTGATCACAAAGTAAATCCGAAAAATACAAGGAAGAGTTTTTCTTCAGAATCAGTGAATTCCAATAGTGTACAGCATCCAAACAGCGTTTTAGGTCCTGCAATCCAGGTTTGGAAGTTTCAAAATGTGAGAAGGGATTTTCCCTAGACTGCAAGGGTCATTTTGGCACTGAGTGCCAAGATAAAGGGAAAAGTCTTCTCCAAACAGATCTAGCAGTGCCTTCTTGTATGGCATGGGCAGCAGAGAAATGATTTACAGTATCAGGTGGTCAGAAACTATTTAGAGTCTTTGACAAGTCATTTGTTGCAAAGTGCTGTCAAAAAAACCCCCAACAACCCAACAACAAGTAAAGGGAAGGTATAGGACAGGGAAATTATAGGGAAAAGGTAGATTAAGATACGTACAATCTTCAGTAGGGCTAAACGGAGGTACCAAAATACAACAAAGGCCATAATGAGAAGTCTAAGATGCAACTGCAGACTGAGCAGTAGTAGGTTCCTGTCGGTACCTAAAATGGGCCCTAATCCTCTGTATTCTACTTCAGAAATTGCATCTCACACAGCTGGGAGATGAAACAGTAATTTGGCCTCTTTAAGAGCTCTGTTAGAAGCCAGAAAGAGCAGGAGAGAGCAGCAGCTTGGGTAGCATCTTTTATTCACAGGGAAAACATATTATTGCCTTCATACTTTAAAATAACGATCATAGAGAAGAAAAATACATTGTAAAGTAAGATAAGAGTACAAGAGCTGTATAGCTTCACTGATATCAGAATGGAAATGCAGACACTTTTTTGTAATTTAGCTGGAAAAAAGGAAAGCCATTACTAGCAAAACTCTGTAGATTCCTTAGGTAGAAAAATAGCATAAATAGTTTACGTTTTCAGTGGGGAGCATTCTCTGGTGCATCAAGCTGTCATGCAGCTTAGCAGCATGACACATCTTGGTGATTAAATGCTGGTTCCCTGGCAAAACTCAAAAAACAAAACAAATTATTTTTTCAGTGGATAAAGCCACTGTTCTCTTATCTAGTACAGGGGCTCTCACAGCTGAAAAGACACAGCAGCAGGATGGTAGAAATGAAAGTCTTTCAGCAGGTGAACTGTAGTTTCAACATACCACCTCCCAAGGTATTGCTATCTGCCTTCAGTCTCACTCATCTGTTTGGGCAAAATACATTGTTACTTAAAAATTCAGCTTCAGTTGTTGACTATGCAACACGCTGGAACTTGGAAAGCCATTATAATGGAAGTCCATGTATTTTATTTTGAGCCCCTAAACCAAGCAGAGTTAGCTCAGTTACTCAGGCACATGAAGCAGTGAAGGGACAAACTGTCAGAGAGCACCTGCATGTGGAAGGGAAAGTGAGTTTGGTGGTGAGCACGACAAGGAGGGCTGTGGGAGCACTGATCCCACCAAGGAGCCAGGGTGTCGATCAGCAAGTCAGGATCAGGGCTGGGAACAGTGATCAGGGTCAGATGCGGCCCAGTGATCACCACTCATTGAAGAGGCAGCTCCAAGCCGGAAACCTCAGCCAGTGGGTCTGGGTCCAGATTCAAGCTTGGAGGTCAGAGCTGCCAATCAAACTCCAGAATGGTGTGTACTCAAGGCCCTGGCACAAACTCAGGCTTTGCACTTTGACCAATGCAAAAACAGTTGTAGCATATGGTACAGGTCCACTTCATCATGCAGGTGCCTTGCATGTGACTCATCAACCCGTCTGAAAAGCAAAATCATCTGTATTTCCTGAGAAGTTCACACTTTGTTGTGCCTCAGCTGGTTCACTAGTACCGGTCCCACCAGTATGTTGCCATCTGAAAAGTCAGCTCAGGCCTACTTCAAATAGTACAAGTAAGTATTATTTTTTGGGGGGTGACCTAGTAGTGTTTATCTACCTTTGTTTTCTTTACAATGTTTGCAGTTCCGAAGGGGTCACATTGAGCAGCTGACCATGAAAAATACTCTCCTTAGATCAAAGAAGGCTACTGGGAATTCAGTGCAGGAGCCGCAGTCACAGGGGGCTGATGAAACACACGCACTAACACTTGACAGGATAGCAATTATCCCATAGTTTAATAATAACATGTTAATCATCTTAGAGCCATTATTCACTCCCAGGCACACACTGGACTCCCATACTGACATTTAAAAAACCCCACAGAAATCACATCAGAGGACATTTCTACAGGGCAACACACACTTGAAAACTAAAATGATTCTGCCAGTGAAAATGGTCTCTTCATCTGTCCTAGAGCACAAAACCAACAGAAAGGTGGAGCACTTTTGTGCTACTTCATGCTAGTCACCCCAAATGACTTGGGATACAATTGCATAGACTTTTATTTACTAAATCTAATAATAATGTGAATGTAAAGGTATAACTTAGCCTTGGCATCATATGAACACGTTGAGGTAGCATCAGTAAAAACCTCTCTCGCAGCAGTGTGGGGGGGGAGGAGGGGGTAGAGGGGAAAGGTTGCAAACGTTCCTGTGAGAAATTTGTCTTTGATTCATCTTTAGGTGACACACCTAACTGTGACTTCCAACAGAGCTGTCAGTGCCTGGTGCAGCTGTAGCTTTTAGTATTTTTTATCTGGATCATCTGTGATTTGAGGTCACAACTACTTTCATGTAGTAGTTTCATACTACTAAACTGTCTAGAGGCTTTTAATTTTGTCTGAACCTGTCTGATCTACAGGTGGGATATGAGTACTATGGAAGGTTGTGATGGACAGTGTGTGTTTGATTTTGGCATTCTCAGTTTGCCAATATTACTTAAAAGCGTGTCTGAGTTCAATGGACACAACTAGACCATGGGGAGACTTCTCCTTCCACTGGAAGCAACTGAGCCTGTTTCGCGAAGATGGTCCCACTAGCACAATATGACAAAAGAAAAAAAAGAAAATCACAGAAAGGAGCTTTGCCTGTAGCCCAAGCAAAAACAGTGAGACTTTCAGTGCTCCCATGAAGAAAATTCCTAAGAACCAGAACAGAAAGTCATTGAGTTGTCAAAAAGTAAATCTGTAAGGAAAGACACAATCTGCAAACTCACTAACAGCAAAGACAGGCATTATTTTTTAAATTTGTGTCCACATTGGAGCTGGCTATAGAAAAAGAAGTTAATTGCTGTGGTTTACATTCTAATACAACCTGACTTATGAGTTAAAAGTCTTTTGAGGATATTTATGCAATGTAGATCTATACAGACTCTATACAGATTGGAGGTCGGGCTGGTCCCAGGTCCTGTCGTGGGTCTGAAGTGCATTTATTTGGAGTTCAGTGAACCTCAGCCAAGTACTAACAGCCAGCCCCATCCCTGCTGCTGCTGCATAAGGCACATACAATGCACTGAAGTTAATAGGAGTTTGTGAGAAGGTCATGGCCTGATGCTAACAGAAAAAAAAGTATTCTCTGAATGATATTTAGTCAAGACTTTGTCTAAGTCTTCAAGCAATGAGGTTTAAATAGCTCCCTGGGAGAATTTTACACTTTATAGTTCATTTCTGTGTCAGAGTTTTTATCTTAGTATGCAACCTAAGATTTTATTTCTTTCTTCCTTCTGCCTTGGAACATCCTAAATAATTCCTCTTCCTTCTTGCTGCTTATCACATTTGTAGGCTGTTGGAAAGCTCTTTGATTCTCAACCACTTAACCTTCCTTTCACCAACCTATAATTCTTCCAATCCTCCCTCTTTCGTCTATGCAAAAATCCCTCAGTAGTTATTTCTGCTGTACACTGAATGACCTTCGACTTGTTTGTTGTAATGAGCTACCTAGAAATGCATGTGTTGTATCAGAGTTGTAATGGAGATGAACAATTACCGCTTATTCATGTTGCACAAACACAGGCACTGCAACAATTTCTCAGTCCGTCACATTACTGCTTTCCAGATTTGTCCATCACAGTAACTATGTACAACTTGATTATTTATTTTTTTTTGAGATAGATTAGCTGGCATTTTTCCAGGTTGAATCCAATTTTTGTTGCATTTCACGGAGTTTGTAAGACCTCCAAGAAAAAGATTACTTGTTTCCCAGTTGCTTTCTATCCCTTTTTTTTTCATAACTCATCCAGAGCACACCCAAAGCACAGACAGAAGGTTCCATTAGTGTGTGAGTTACTTCTTTGTCGAGGTTATTAGTGACTGTATTTTTCCAGGAGCTACTGCTGATCTCTACTGTACAATTAGTCACCTTATTCTAACCCAGCATTTGCCCATTTATAAAACTGGACCTTGATGTTACTCTTGACTCACCTATAGCTTTAGGAAATAGACAGATGGTTGGCTTATATTAAAAGGTATCCTAGCAATTGAATCACATTCCAGGAATGGAGACAACCACGATTTTGGGGTATATATGCACAGATATATTTATGATAATGAGTATGAATCACTGCACAAATTATAATTTTATATTTCATACTGAAAATTATTTCAATCAGTTTCGAGTAATATAGTAGATGTTGCAGCTACTGCTGCCTGCAGCAATAGCTCGTATAAGGCTGCAAGCCTCAGACGTTATTATAATACACTATGCAACCATGGTGTGAACTGCCCTGGATGATGAACTGAAATTGTCAAGAACTTTCTGCAAATTCCCAGTAAAAAAATTGTCTCTCTGTAGTCATAGAATTTCTTCTGTTTAATCTCTATGTACCAAAGAAGCCTGAAAGTCCGTTTGAGGGAGTTATTCTTAGATCAGTTGTCTGTTGAGAAGAAATTTTCCTTCTGCATTCCAGCCAGAGCAAATGAGATGCCACTGAGCTTTTGGAAGCAGACCCATAACCACCTGCGTCTTTCTGGCCTTAGTCTAAGTCCTTTTTTTGGATCTAGACAAATAAGACATCATGTAGTAAAATCCCACTGTTCAGGGCTTACAACACCTGCTAAAAACATCTGGTTATTGCTATTTAGCTAGAGCTTAGAATCTTTTTTCTGTCTTTAGTGTTTCCTCAAGCTTGTCCTCACAAAAGGTCACGGAACAGAAGAAAGCCCTCCCTTTCTGTGACCCTTGTATAATCCTATTGATTTAGCCTGTGTTCAGCCCAGTTAATTTCAATTTACCCTTTTATGATTTGTTTCCCTCAAAGTTAATAAACCCATGCTAACTATTTTAGTTCCAGAAATTATTTGTTTGTACCAAACCACAGGGGAGAAAAATGAATGGTGATCTTCTGTGCTGCGCCTCTAAGTGATGCAGCACAGAAGTCCCAGCCCACAGCATGGAAAGCCCTGGTGGCTTACACAGAGCTGGAGGCAGCTGCAACCGTGCTGTTGGACTGCACAACTGCTGCCGGTACGTGACTGCACTGGGTGAGACCTGTGCTTGGTTCACGTCACCCAGTCCCCTTGGGAACACCTGCCTTTGTTTATGGCTGGATACGGGATTCAGCCCAAGTTTGATGATCTCTCTGGGCTGTGACATAAATCAGGATCTACAAATCAATATATGGGCTCATCTATCCGTCTTTGAAGGTTGTTATGCCTTTTACACAAAAATCCTGTAGGCAGGTTTCTATGGCAGCAGGCGCACTGTGGGGAGAACCCATCACTACTGCTGACCAGCTCCAGGACATTCTGACAGTGCACGCACCGCTGAGGTCTTGACAGCAACATAGTTGCTTTGGTGTGGTGCCAAAGCTGAGGTAATAACACCAGCTTCACAGGCAGACTCATTAGTTCAGGAACATTGCATTAAAGAAGTTACACTGCCCTCAATTGCGTTGTGTGGTGTAGATGTGCCCTTCACAATGCCTGAGCATGGGAAGTTCTCTCCTGGCTGGCCCCCTCTTCAGCCAGTGTACCTCTTTTGCCCAGATGTAACAACAGAACCTGCAGATTGCACCACACACAAGCAAAAGAAATCAGGAGAGATGCAGATACATGACAACGTAATCTGTAAGCCTTTGGACCAAGCATACGTTCAAGTGTTATGTTGTACAGGGATGTATTGTTAAGGAACTGCATCTGCATTCTCTTGCGACCACCCCCTGAATGTATTTTGAAGTGTTCTGGCACCTCCTCAAAACATGCTGAAATCTTCACAAATTCTGAAAGCTACGTCACTCTCTACAAATTTTCTGATAATACTGACGTAGGAAGGTCAGAATTTAACGATAGCAAACTCTACTGAAGTCCCAACGCTTAGGGCAGCAGTTAGTGTAGCCCAAATGCATTAGTCCCCAATTATATTTTTCGTAACATCTACAGGAAACTGTACCCATGCCTAATGACATATAAATTGGTGTTCTTTCTGTATAACCTGAACGTTCTCTCTAAAATCCAGTTCCAGTGAATATCTGTATCGTCTATATCTTTTGCAGCCAGCACTTATTTCAGCTCATCTCTGAATTTGAGGCCTGTGGCTTAGAGCAAAAGAAACATTTGAGGAAAGTTAATCTCAGAAGCATGGTGTTAGATGGCAAAGCAGGGCTGAAATTTATCACACTGTGGCCTCCATGTTATCCCTATTTCAGCCAAGGCAAACACTTTTCCAAGAAAAACAAATACGTAACTATAGATCCTGCACCAGTATTATTTTAATTGGATTTGTAGCAAAGAGAAAGCACAATATATAATTGCTGACTGCCTCAAAAATAACTTCAACTACAAATAAGAAACAGGTTAGAGCAGGGCATAGTGCCTGGAGATTGTACCAGGCAGTAGATCAAACAGCTGAACTCCTGACAGACTCTGCAGCTTTCCTTTGCCTGCTGTTTCCTGGAACAGTGAATTTGGGAGCCATTTGTGAGTCACTGGCCAGTTCATCTTCACAAACCATTAATGTCACATCTGAACTTTCAAATGTCACAATGGAAAAAGCCACCATTAAAAAAAATAATCCAACTCAGAGCCTTCCTGTTTCTCAAAGAATAGTTTCATTGTACTTTTTGGAAAGGTTTTTGGAATGTGCATTTCAGGTGATTGACAGGCCTAGGTCTGACGTAAGTTTGAGTGGAGAAATTCCATGTAAAAGCCCTTAAAATGTTCTCTTACAGCTATTTTTCCACTAAATAAATACTTTTATCACAATCAAGCATCAAATGCAAAGTACCATTTCTGGAGTGCTTGCTGAGGGCTTTAAAATGTTCTTTTATTGAGAAAATTGGAACAGCAGTTGTAATTTCCCACAGTTCCCCAGGGAACTAATGCATTTTACTCCAGAGAGAAACACAAGGACCTAAAGCTCTATAGACATGTATTTTTTAAACAACTTTACTCATTGATTTTGTGCTTTAAGGAGTCCAGAGTTCAGAACAGCTGTTTGTGTGCCACAACAATGAAGATATCAGCCAGTGACATTTATAATTCTACTACTAATTCTACATGCTGAATGCCTGGACTCTAATGCTTGATGCTTTGAATCACATATCTAATAAGGTCCAAACTAATCCCTGCCGAAGATGATGATGATGATGATAAATGATCACATAGGGATGAAGACCCAGACACTCTCCTGGCTGCTGGCTCTCCGGGGCTCTGCTGATTGATCAGCGAAACCTAAGGCTGAGAAGGGTTACCTGCAACACTACTGCTGCTATTCTTGTTCCATCTAGTATCACCGGGGCACTGTTTATCTCCAGAACAGTCTTGTTAATGCTGGCTCCCCAGCTGCGAAAAGCAGGCGAAGATACAGATGACAAGAGCTCACCTCCCTTTTGCTCATGAACAAACTCTTAACAGGAACCCAGCTCCTCAGATCTAATTCTAGTCAAAAATTCCCTCTCCACTGACTGTGAAGAGGAATGGAGTAAATCTTACCTGACTCAGAGATAGAATCTGACTGAGATTATTTCCTGCTGGAGACAAAGAATACAATTTTTCTTTAGGTACTTTAATATCTGGGTTTTTTGGATAGTTTGCATCTTTAAAAATATTAAAAATATCAACGCTCTGAAATTATTAAAAATAGGCTTCTAAGAATATCATTAGATGCTTCTCAGGGCAGCACACAGTCTGATCCGCTGCACAGAGCCACAATTTGATTAAGGGACGTGAGAGCTCTGAACTTCTGAAGAAGACTTTGTATACAATAAATCCCAAAAGAATTGTACACATTCATATGAAAAAGCATTATATATGAAAAAACCAAATCTCACATATCCACAAACCTCCCTGTTTCATTTAAGTCTCTTCTTACCATGTTGAATTAACACCAAACTGTTCTGATTATCAAGATGGAGGTATTACACACAAAAAAAATTATTATAAAAATCGTACTGTTCTCACACAGCACTTGCAATCAGTAGGTCTCAAAGTAATATACAGAAATATGATTATCCTCAACTTCTAGATGGGGAAATTAAGGTATATAGAGGTGAAGTCACTTGCCTAAGGGTCAGAAATCTCAGTCAAAAGAGCAGATTTCAAAGCCTTTGCAACAGCTTGATGTGTCAAAGAATTCCAAAGAGAAATGACTGATATTCAGGTCCATTCATAACCTGAAAATGAAATTCAGGTTTTTGAACTACCTGAATACTCAAAACAAGCATCAGGTATTACCACTGAAAGTTATCCTCCTTAGCTAGGTAGAGGAACCTAAAGTGCTAAGTATGTTATATAAAATTAGTAGATATTAGTGTTTGCCTTGAAGATATAAAATTAAGTCCTTTTTGTTATATATAAAAAATCTTTCTTACATTTTAAAAGTTTCACAGTTTTGGCTCTCTTAAGGTTTTGAAGTAATAGCTGCCTCAGAGATCAAAGCCGATAACAGGGGTGCAGGGAAGGAGCTGTATTCTCCTTAGTACATTCCTGTGGTTTTGATCAAAGTACGCAGAGAATCACATTAAGCAGAGACTGAATTTCGTGGGATGCAGCTATATTCAGCTGACAAACAAAAATAATCGCCTCTAGTTTATTGGATACATAAGTCTGTGTTTATCCTCTTTCTCTCTCTCATCTCCATTTTTTCCTGCAAAGTGTTTGTTATATACGAGCAAACTGAATGGGGTCAGGGGCATTCAAGACTACAATCTAGCCCATAAACAGATTAGGGTCACAACTGCTTTCACTTTAACTTCTGCATTATGTTCTCAATTGCCAAACTCTGTAACCACCAAAGGAAGGCTGTTACAGCACAATGATGAGTTGCACCAAAGGTCCTTAGCAAACAATGGAGAGCAATTGTTAATGTAGATGGCCCCAGGCTTGGCTTTTCTGACAGAATTATTAACTTTATGCATAAAGCCACATTTTGAGACCAGAATATAATGCTTAGATAAGTCTTGTATTGCTTAGGAAAAGGTCCAGAAAGCCACTGTTGTGTATGTTTGAAATAGAAAAAAACAGCCTTTATGTGACTGTTCAGATTCACCTAAACAGAAAATTGATGGCCAGGCAGATGAAATAGCCTTTTTAAGGCTGCATTATTTGCCAGTGCCAAATGTTCGCAAATGGATCCTCCAAAAAAGCAAGGAAATCTATAGGTATCTTTAAATTTTTTGGCACACGTAGGATGATTATATGAGAAAGTGGCATTCATATAAGAGAAACTAGATTCTCTACCAGTGGAATCATATCAACGCAAAAGATTTCTTATATCTTACTATTTTAGTGAGAAGAGTAGCTTGTTGCCAACTAGATTAAAATGTTTCTAACAATTTCACATAAAATGAAAAAAAATAACCCACTCAAATTGAGCTAACAGAAACCTAAGGTTTTCTGTGCTAGTTTAACCATATTAGATTAAATTGATATTTTAAATTATGCTAGTGCAATTATGTGGTAAACATAAGGCTGTAAATAAGCATGTTCATTAAAACCATGAAAAATGAATGGAATACCAGTGAAATGAAACATGTGGTCAAGGACAAATGCACATCCATTGGGCTTCATAAAAACCATAATCTATTCCTAAAGACCAATACTTGGTCAAGGAGCCTATCATTTTTGTAAAGACTAAAAGTCTGAAGACTTTATTGCTCAAAAAACAGAGAAAAGTTCGATTTTCTGGTATTAGTCCAAAGCAGTAATTTTTGCAGAAAAACTTTTTCTGTTGAAAAAAAAAAAGGGAAAAATCCAGCTTCATACTGAAAATAGAAATTTCAACATTTCATGTGAAGACTGATGATATTATTATTATTACTAAAATGGAAAGAAAATCCCTTCAACTTTTTATTGAGAAGCACCTGTCTGACCCACCTCTATGAGACTCTCCAGGCCAGCAGTTCTTCAACATCAGGACAATTCGGTTTGTTCGCACGAACACAGAAATCCTTTAAGCACATGAAATAAGGTGGGGAATCATGTGGTATGTGCCCAGCATCACAGCATGTGGCACAGGATGAGTCCCACTTGCTTAGGGCTCCACCACAGAGGCACACACGATGCACTGGGATGTGGTGATGATGTCCTGGCCAAGACCTGAATTGGTTTTTTTTAGCAGTGGCTTGAAAAGGGGAGGCATGGATGATTCTGTATGCTGGAATGCAGAACGGTTATTTGTTCTGTGCCTAAAATTCAGGGGAAAAAACAGCTGGGCAAGGTGTGAGCTCTGGCCTGGGCAGTGCAGGACGTGGGACCCAAGAGCTGCACTTGGGCAGATTTCCCTCCCTTGCCTGATTTCTGGGGAGAGCGCTGCCATAGCACACAGTCCAGCCAAACTTTTACATGTTGACATTATCTGCATTCTCCAAAGCAAACATATTCCTCCAGTAAAGTTCCAGTGAGCTCTTATTATGTGCCCAGACTCAAATGCCAGCACAGCCAAACCGTACTTTTCTAATTTCATTTTATCTATGCACTTAAATTCTCCCTTTTCCGTTCGGAATCTCCTCTTCCTGTCCTGAACTCAGTCATTATACAACAGTGCTGTGTTCTTTTGCCCTCTTAAAGACTTTTTTTTTATGTGGTAGATTATTACTCATTTATGGTTAGATAGCTACTCACTTATAAAGGGCCTAATTCTGCTTTTACAGTCCCCTTGTCAGACACTGCATAAAAAAATACATAAGTGGTGAACAAATGGGGAGAAAGATAAGGTCAAGCCCAAACTGATGAGGTTCTCTAGAATAAAAAGGAGTTATATAAATAGAAGATTATATTTTCTCATTAACAAGAAAGTTTTTTCGTTTTCATTGTGGGGCCTTGAATCTGCTATTCAAGGCAGCGTGAACTTTTGTTTTCAGTGCCTAACTTTGTTTTTTTTTCTGTAAAACTTCTAATAAACAGTTTAGCTTGCAACTTACTTGCTAGCAAATGGAGAACCCTGGCATTAACGTTAGTGGGCAAGGGATGAAAACAGGCTCTCTGAAGATGACTACTTCTGTCTTAATGCCAGTGGCCAAATTCTGCTTGCAAATTCCTCAGCATAAATCAAAAGCAACATTATCACAATCATGGGTATTAGAAATGTAAAATCCTAATCAATGGGAGTAAAGCAAAACCTCAGGGACTTTTAAGAAAGTGGATTAGTTTAAGTAATTTTGAACAACTATTCTCAAGAAAGCACTTGGGGACACTTAAGTTTAATTAGGCTACAGCTCGTCCTAGCTGCAGGTGGTTTTGTTTCTGCCATAGACCTCTTCTCCTCTCGCATGTACCAGCGAGTAGCACTGAAAAACCACTGAAACTGCTCCTGTTTTACAGCGGAGGGACGGAGAGGTGAGTAGGCCTTTCTACAAAAGAGGTGTGAGCAGAATCACTCTTGTTGCTTTTGAATTACGTAGAGCTAAATCCTCCTGCAAGAGGCTGGGTTGGGTGGGAAGAGGTGCTTGTATATGTGAGCTGATCTGAATGAAGAACACACTTTGCCCTAAGTAGCACTGGCAGTGTGAGAAGGGCTGGGATTGTGACTACTCCTGTCATCCAACCACTGTTTAGGCCGGGGGATTCCCCAGAGCATTTTGTGCTCTACTGGGATCAGACTTCACATTTCCCTACTGGGACCTTTATGAAAACACCATACTCACCTGCTGGAACCTTCACAGTTATTATCTGGTTGTAGTCAACACAACTACAGGAAGAAAACTTCAGCAAGCGGGCAAAGCTTAGGGAGAGATTTCAGGTTGCTTGGAGATTTTTTCAATTACTTTTAAATTATTTGGGTTAAATTTTAATCAGGCAGAAAAATGTGAGTCTAATGGCAGTCAGAGTTAATTATATTTTGTTTTCTGTATTCACCCACAATTTTATTTTTTTAATGTGGTGTCCTTGACATCTTGCATTTGTGACAACAATGTGGCAGAATGACTCAATTTCATACATAATTTATTGAAATTTTTTAAACTGTACATTTCTTGAGTCATTTTCATGTATAATTGAGCTTAACTTGCATTTGGCTTATTCTGAGTTAGGAAATCTTGTACTGGATCAGGTCAGGTTTGTACATCCTCAGCATCTCAATGAGAAGCTACTAGGTCCTTACTGTTTTAAAATATCTTTGAATCCTATTAAAATGAAATTGAATTGCTGTGATTTTAAAATCTAAACTTGGGGTTTGAATGTATGAAGGTAGGGATTTTTTTACTTTCTGAGTATTTTCATACTTTCTCTTGAATTACGAAGTTCTCCAAAAATCTCTCTGATTATATTATCTGGTTTTAAAGTATTTATGCTCGTTTTAAAAGAAACTAGTAAACTTCTAGTAAAACAAACAAAATATATTTCAAGCCTAACTGTAACCCTAGTACTGTTAGAATAGAATAGAATCATTAAGGCTGGAAGAGACCTCAAGGATCATCTAGTCCAACCGTCCCACCCCCCCACCTATTACCCAATAAACCATGTCCTTCAGTACTGCGTCTAATCTTTCCTTAAATACCCGCAGGGACGGTGACTCCACCACCTCCCTGGGCAACCCGTTCCAATGCCCAACCACCCTTTCAGAGAAGAAATTTCTCCTAATCTCCAACCTGAACCTCCCCTGGCGCAACTTGCAGCCGTTCCCCCTAGTCCTGTCACTAGTTATCTGTGAGAAGAGGCCGACTCCCAGCTCACCACAACTTCCTTTCAGGTAGTTGTAGAGGGCAACAAGGTCTACCCTGAGCCTCCTCTTCTCCAGACTAAACAAGCCCAGTTCCTTCAGCCGCTCCTCATAAGACCTGTGCTCCAGCCCCTTCACCAGTTTCGTTGCCCTTCTCTGGACACGCTCCAGGGCTTCGATGTCTTTCTTGTGGTGAGGGGCCCAAAACTGGACACTGTAAGCGTTTGCTGAGGAAATCTGTTTAGATGCTTAGAGATTCTGCAACACATAGCACTGCATACATACGGATAACATCTTTTATACGCTTGCAAGGGCAGCTGGTCTTGTAAAAAATGGGACAAAGAGCAGAAAAATGGGTGCATAGAGGGTGCTAATTTGGGAAGATGTGAATTTGCCTTCCCAGTTGTCTTTATCACACAAACTCTCACAGTAGTCACTGAAGTATCCAAAAATAGGAGATTGCAGCCCTAACTATAGCCCTGTAGAACAAGTAGAAACTCGTAACATCTCTCCTATTGGAAAGACTTGCCGTTTAGAAAGCAGACCATGTGGCACAGAGCATTTCATCTGCTTTCAGTAAGTTGGCAGAATATTTCAAAGCACAATGGAGCTCAGCAATACCGTGCTATCACTTTAATATTAACTCATCTCAGGTTTCATTACTTTAAACCCTTTTGTCCTAATTTTGTTTCATATTGACATGCTAACAGGAAGCAGGGACAATGGGGAAAGAGGAGGAAGGAGAGAAGGAACACTACAAGATATTAATATCCACAAAAGCAAACAATTCAAAAAGTCATACTAGTATATGGTGTGACCTTGCCCCACCAAACTGTAAATATAAGGTAAAATAAGAACATTAATAACAAAGGTAGCACTAGGGAACGTCACTGTGTTTATACTAGTGTCAGCATTTCTGTAGGACATCATTTGCTTTCTTCTTGTCATTATAATTGGAGCTTAAACACTTCCTCAGTTCTGCAACTTGGAATTTTGGTGCCAGCTCAGCAGAAACTTCCCTTAGAAAAATATCTGGAAAGTAAATCTGTTCTGAATATTGAATAAAGCACAGTTATTTAAACCCTTTAAAGCAGTCTTGTTCTGATAAGCAGTCATGGCACCTTCTTGTTCAACAAAGCTGCTCTCTGATATGTCTGCTCACTTAAATGCTAAAAGTATCTCCCGTTTCTCCTGGAACTGATGCATCTATGCAGATGAAAAATTGTTTTTATTACTACTTTTACAACAGCAGAATTACTACATTTTCATTGCTACCCTTTATAGGATCTTCCTGAAGGCACTAAGGTTGCAAAGGTCTAGAAGTCTAAAGGTCTATCTAGCATTCAGAAATGTTGTTCTTGGCAATAACATATGAAAATGTATTTGACTTGGTTTTTTCCTGACCTGTCCCTTCACGAAAGATACTATAAAATGTTAACATGAGTGTATTTGATATAGAAATCAGTAAGACTAAGCAAACAAAGCAGCAACAATATTTATTTAGAGTAGAAGGTTCAAAGGTTTTTGTTCTGCATTACTGTAACTGTAAAAAAAAACAAACCTGTAAATATTAGTATTAAAATGTTTATATTCTGAGATTGCAGATTTCTCTGCAATATGGCTTGGGTTTTTTTTTTTTCAGATTAGAAGTTCAAAATTTCTGAAAAAGTATGTGTCAAACACCGATAGTGAATTTGCAGAATTTGCAAGAGCTCAGGATGCTGAGAAAAAAAGTGTTTTTGAAATTTGGCCATTGATGTCACATGAGGTCTGAGATTTTGAAAATTAGGCTTTGAATTTTTTGTTTCAAGTTTACATAGCATTTATGTGCCTAAAGATGAAGAGAAACAGCTAGGGTGATTTGTAGAAGCACTGAAACGTTGGTTGTTAGTCAATGAAAATTGAGCATATAAGCCAGTCAGATGATTCTGTAATCACACTAGATGTCCAGCTGCATATTTAAAAATAGAAAACATTTATAAATCAATTCCTTTGGTGCTACAACCTCTCATAAACCATAGCAGCTACGTGGCATCTTGGTATCCAGGGATGGATTGCTCTCAGCCTGGATCCTTATTTTAAAGATGTCCTTTACCTGCATGATGGACCAACGAAACACAGATGGACAAATCACAACTGAAGCATTAGTTTGATGTCACTGGTTACTAAATTTGTATACATTTTTGATTGATTCACCTCCTCCAGGAAAAATTATAGGCTGTTTACCATCACATTCTGGAAAACGTATGAAAATATGTTTCTCCTAAGGGATAGTACGTGAGCTACAATAATCTTTCATATGTCACTGAAGTATGGTGAAGTATTTTGGGATGTGTTCTCTGCTGAGATTCTACATTCATGTAAAGCCAGGTAAAAATGACAGTGATTTGCAATCATATTTCCCTATAATCTAGAAAGAACTGTTTCACTTTCAGCTTACTCATGTGTTGTCTAATATAGACTTGCTAGGAATATACAGGGAGATGGCACATGTTTTGCTTGGAAGAGATGCAAACTTGGATCTAAAATGAGAGGTGTGTTTTGTAAGTTGGTGCTGATGACATATGGGCATGACAAATTCAGGACAGATTGTCATTTAACACCACCAAGAACCTTACCCTTCAAATAAGGCTGGATATGACCCTAACTGATTACATCACTGCCTGCACTCATGTCTTTGTGTCCAGGAGGAACTGCTTCAACTCCCTTGGCATTGTGACAAATTCACAAGATCATATATGTCATTTAAAAGAATGACTTTGATGATCTCTATTCTGCTGCAAGTGCCCTTGCTCTTGTGATGTTGTATGTTTCTTTATGTTCAGTTGTATCTGCATGTGTACAGCACACAGCATGCACACAGAGACAGTGACGAGGAAGAGGAGAGCACAAGATCCTCAGTCCTCTGTGAAACTGAGGCTCACATGAGCAGTTCTACAGTGGAACACCCTGATGCTGACATTTGATATGCCAGTGTTTCATTTCCAGTTTTGGGTGGTATAAAGCAAGTGAGAGCCACCGTGCCTTGCCAGTGCCAAATAATGAAAGGAAGCCTCACACAGGCCATGTTATGATCATTCTTACTGGCAGCTTAGAAATGCTGATTAGAAGAAAGGTATTAGGCTTTAGCTGCAAATCTGAAACTTTTTGCTTGATGGACAGTCACCTATAGGTGACTATGGATTAATGATGGGAGAGATGGCTGCTCTCCATGCAGCCGCCTTCTGACTTGTAATCAGCTCCTTATTACCTTACCAGCCTAAGCAAATTTCCGGAGAGAACTGTGCTGACCTTTACTCCAGAGTGACATGAGGAAGAGATATCAAAAGAAAGGGGGAAAAAAGACATCAGTAATAAGTCACTTAGTATTCTGCTCCTCAGACAAAGAAGCTTAGAGAGAGATGAGCAGAGAGTTACGTGAGTCGTGCAGCTGCCAGAGAAGGAGACAGAGCAGTCACCTGGGTATCTGAGCGTGCACAGGATACCTGGCTCCAGGCAACTGCACGTTTTGCTTGCACGTGAGACTAGTCCTAAGTGATGTTCCCAATTTCCATATTAATTCAAGGACTGGAGCCAAAGGTAAAAGCCCGAAGTCTCCAGGGAAGGGAAACAAATTGCTTTGACTTCTGAAGGAAATCAATATTAGACGGTGCATTGATTAAAGTGTGGAAACCCATGGATCAGTTCCAGATTGTGTGTGAAGAGATCCCTTAGGAATTCTTAGAATAGATCTTCATTATATTCAGCTTAGAAACACTTCAAGCAGGAGACAAAGTTAAGATGGACAATTCTGCAAGTAGCTTGTCTTTTGGCTTAGAAACCAAAATATATTTATAACAGTCCGCTAAAACGTGAACTCTGCCAGCAAAAACAGCACTCTGCCTATGCAACCTCCTACCTGGGAAAATAATGAGCAAAAGAACAAAACCTCAAAAGCAAAAACGTCCCCTTTCCTAGTGAAAGGTTACAAGGCGCTTGGGACACTAGGTGATTGGAGAATTTACATAAAATGAGATTTACCAGTATTCCATTTCCAGATTACCATCTTCAATTACATTCCAGCTTACAAAGCTGGATCCTAGAAGGCTGCTCTGTGGGCTTATGAAATAACGTGAAATTAGAAGCAAATTCACAGGTGAGTTACAGGAATATGAACTTTAAGGAAACGTTATATTAGTTTAGCCACTCTTAGACAGTAAAAGGACATTCTCTTCTGGTTCCAGCTGTGCCAGTGTAACATGCTGCCACACTCAATCTAATTGTGGCTGCAAATCATCAAATTTCCTGTGGTAGAAATTATGCTGCCTCAGATCTGCTGCCAGAGCTGCTCATGTGACTTTTCCTTAACCTGTATCGGTCTAAATGAGGAACATTAGTTGTAATGGTTCAACAGTACATTTTTCTCACTAATCCATCTGATTTTGAATAAAATGGGTTAGGGAGTACATGCACAAGCAGTCCTGCTGGCAGGTTTGAGGGGGTTGTTACCTTCAGCACAGGAATGGTAAGTAGGTGCTGGGGACTGTTCAACTTTTGACAGCTCGACAGAACTGTTTGCAAAGTGAACCTCACATCTCCCCCTCCTTCAGTCACCTCTTGGCTCTTTTGTCTTTCAGCTTCATTGAAATCTTAATGCTCTGGGCAGTCAGGAAAGCTAAGCTGAATGAAGGAGAACCAAAACCAGAAAAGGGCAAAAAAAATTAAAGACCATAATAAAATCTTGCTTTGTCCAGTCCCACACTCAAGGATTGTGGCTGCTCCCTTTTAATTAAAAATCAACACCAAAATACCTGTTTTACAGATAGGGTTGGCTTTAGAAATCAATACACAAACTAAATTTTCAAGAACAACTGAATTCTTTAAAGAACGAGTAAAATTCATACCATCATCATGACACATGGTTTCATAATTAAACACTTATTGAAACCTAAAAGCACACATACACACTCTCAAAGTCAAAAAGCATAGAGAGATCCATGCCACACTCCATGTACACAAAAGCCTGGTTAAAAAAGGAGCAAGTCACCATCTGCTGAACCATCTGCTTCATCCAAGTCCTGTTCTTCGTTTACGGTCACTGAGATAAGAGCTTCCACAGGAAAAAAACGTTCAGCATCATCAGAATCCCCAAATAAATATTTAATACCTTCTAATACCACCCTCAGCTTAGTCACAGTAGTGGTTTCAGGACAAAATTTTGGCTCCGGACACAGATTTGACTTAGCTGGCTATATACTTGAGGATTGAGGCCATTTTTTAAACAGCACTTCAAGTGCTCCAAGGTATCTATGGGGTTCTGCTACTTCTGCCTTAGTTTGCCATGGGCTGAGTAGACTATGACCTTGACAGAGAACCTTTATGTGAAGAGACTGTATTGCTTGAGTCTGTGGGGTTGTGGCCATTTGCAAAAATGGGGAGTTTTGCCTGTTGATCCTGGTGCACTTTCAGTTCAAAAAGGAAAAGGAGTGAGGCTTGCAAGACATATATTTCTTTCCATCTACCCTGGGAACTACATAATTTTTTCCTACGTAATAGCTATTTAAATCTAAGCCTGTGTTAATGTTTAGCAACCAAAATATTTGAACACACAGAAAGAAATTACTTTCCTGCTCTTCTAAAACAAACTTTCTGTGGAAGAACTGTCTCTGTAAATGTGACATGGGTGGACCTTTCCTTTGATAGTTAAATATTTCTTCATCGGTTCACTCTTGCCTGTGTCTTAGAAGCCTGCCCAGGCAGGCAGAAAACCAGGCTTTATACTTTTAGGCATTGAGAACACCTGCATATCTAGGGGATAGCCATACGCCTGTATTATTCACTGTGCAAACAGCAGAAGATGGAGCAGACAGCTATTTCAGTATGTTTGTCTGTAAACAGTACAGTTTGGTAAACTTTTAATCCAAAGCAGGCCTGTTTGATGCTGACCAAAATGGTGCATTCCCTAATTCCCAGATGCAGGTATTATTACAGTGGTCAGAATTTAGTGGAGGTGGGAATAGGCATTATAGAGGGCACGTGACTATGGCAGCAGAGAGATGCGTTGTTGTTAGTCTCTCGGAAGCAGTTACCACTCCTAGCTTCACTCTCTGTTGGATTTTACTACAGTGAAGTAGCAAAATGGATCAAAAGAGAGTTGCTTTTCCACTCCAATGCAAAGCAGATGAATTAGTCTAAAAATCCCACTCCAAACCTCTCTGCTCTGACACCCAGTGTTATCTGAGCTGTCACGGGACACCAAGGCACAACAGAGCGACTTCCCACTGCTCATAGTTCAGATATTCTGTACAGTCTTTCTTTTCCTGTCCAAATCATGTTTTCTTCACTTCACAATTTTTCCATTTAGTTTAACTAAACTTATCTTGCCTTCAAACACTGAAGAACAGATAACGTATTAAGAACACTAAAGTCCCCTTCCCCCTCAAACTCTTATTGTTCCTTTTTACCCTTCCTTTTCTGAATCCTTTCTCCCAGCAAAAGTCTATCAGACCAGTTACCATTTCCCCATGTAAATTAGCGTATTTGTTATGGGATTGAAAATTACAGTTGAATAAAAGAGAACCTACGGTCTTTCACCAGTTTCCTATAGCAGCTCTGCACTCAAGCAGGTACAGCTTAGGGTAAAGCGGCCATAGATCTTCCACACTCTGACTTTTGTCTTCAGCTAGAGATTGGCCTGGCTTCGTGGCATGAAGCCATCTAATAGAGGTTGCTCTGGTACACCATGGGCTGGCACAACCCCAAAGTGATATTCTTGCAGAAAAGGATGTGCCGTGGCTGACAGGCATTTCTTTGGTCGTGTTTCAAAGACAGGAGCTAGAAGGCGGCCAATAATGTGCTGCCACTTTGTCACCCTCCCACCTCAAAGAAGAAATTCTCAGACCCATCAGTATTTTAGTAAGTTTAGTCCCTAGAATGGCAGAATGGAGCTGGGAAGGGTCATTATCTAACTCAGTGGGCTTTATTTTCCAGCGTTTTCTAAGTTGCTCCTTAGAGCTGCACAAGGCAAATGTGGTATCGTTGGAAGTCTTTTACAGTCATATTTCATAAACATAAATGATGATACAACGTCTAAGGCATAAACTAACAGATTTTATGTTCACATTAATAATCTATTCTTCAGTACAAAAGGAAGTACTTTGCATAACTGTTAGCCATTGTTTATATAAATATTGTACAAATTTGTCTTAAACTCCCAGTTTTGAAGAATCATGATAGCGATTACTGCTGGGCAATTCTCAAGGTATCTATTTACTAGAAAGACAATCAAGACCTAAAATGAGCAAAATGTTGTGTTTATAGGGGGTGCCCACAGCAGCGTGCTCATTTAAAACAGGAAGGGTGAATGTGAATTGCAGTTAATAGCCAAAGCAGGCTCACTTTCCACAGCAATATGGTTTAGTGCTTCCATTAGAATTTCCACAAAGCTTGAAAGCAAGAACAAGAAAATGGGCACGGAGCTGTGCACCGGTGTAGAAAAAATACAGCTCTGCTTTGAGTGTAGGAACCTGCAGAGGTAATGATAAGTGGGTAATGGACAGGATTAGCACAAAAACTCACTGCCCCAGTGATACAGTTCAGAGTCATGGTTTATTCCTCTCTTGAAGAAGAGGGAAGGCATCCAGGACAATATACCTGAGCTGGAGAAGGTACGTCCAAAAAGAGATTATGGAGCTTACTCTGATTGTCCATCCTTAAGGGTGAAATTCTACAGCAGCAAAAATGTGGTAACCTACTGTTTACTTCTGTAGAAACTGGCACACTTGGGATCCTTCTGGGCTGAGACATGAATTTGACTGAAAATGGGATATTTACCTTTCCATCCTGAAACAACATTCATATATTTTTTGCTTCACAGTGCACAGGCTTGCCTGATTCAGAACAATTTTGGTGAAAAAGAGGTAGGACACTGTCATAGTGAGGAATATTGAGGCCATAAAAATGGACCATACTCCTCTCTGGCTCTTTAAATCTCCGACAGAAAAAGCAAACACGATCCATATTTCCTGATCGTTTGATAACTGACTGTCTCAGTCTTGGTTTCCTGTGCAAGCACATTACACTGCCCAGCCAAGAGGGCTGCACATGTCCTGGTTTCTGTACTTCTTTTATATGGAGGATAAGGATATTTGGAGACAGTAGTTTAGGGGAGCAAGTCTTCTGAAAGCTATGCATTTGGCAACATTTTGAGAAGAGCATGACTCTGCATAAAGCTATTTTATCCTCCCTTGTGCATATTTCCAAAGACACAGTAATATACAGTCCCCTAGGTAACTAGCCTTTTCATAGGTACATCATCGCTTGCTTCATAAGTACCTTCATAAAAGCCACCAAAATAAATTAATGCCATTTTACTCTACAATTAGATATTTAAGAACGTTAACTTTGTACACCAAAGATTTGTTACTGTTGGTTTTCCAGAACACAGCTTGTTTCTGCTAGTCACAAAATCAAAGGTTTATAGTCGCACCCGACTGCTGTTCCAATTTTTGCTTTTCCAGCAGATTTCCTTCCCAAATGTAAGCCATTTGTTTTGCACTGGCAATAAAGAAGTCCCAAAGGTGTCAGAAGTGGCATTGGCTGGCCTGTGGCATTGCTATTGCCTACAATAATGATGAAGAAATCTGAGTCAGGTTCACTGGCAACACCTAAACACTGCAGTGTAGATGCATTTGGCTAGGGTAAAGGGAAGAAAAAACACATTTAGATGAAGTTCAAATTGTATTCCTTCTGCAAAGTAAGAGAAGATTAAGCCTGTGTCTCTAAAGCTTCATCACTTTTTTAGGAATGTAATAAATAATTTCTTGTCTTTCAACCAATCCCATTTCAGAGCCAGCTTCTCCATGAGGATTCTTAATTTTCAAAAGCAAGGTCCCTTGTGACAATTAAAATAAACATTTTAACTAAGTTATTAGGAAATTCTTTCTGCTTCCTTTTCACACTTATTCAACTGCTACATTCATTAATTTTTGAAATTTCTGGTGTAAAGATCGTAAGTCTTGGTGGAATTAAAGGCTAAAGAACTTTATCGTGTGCTGCACTCCATCATAAATCGTGCCACGCTACGTGGCCAACCTCATTTTCCATCATTAGCAAAAATGATTTTGCTTCTTATATTATGAAACTATTTAACAAAATTAAAAATCCTATGCCACCAATCCTGCAAATTTGTCATCATTTGAACCAGGAGGATTCTTATGTAAAAGGCCTGTTTCTTTTACTTTTCCAATATAACCTAGCAGAGGGCTTGAACTGCATGACTCAGTAAGTTCTTATCATCTCTAACGGCTGTGATTCTATTTAGCAACTGCCTTACAACAGAAATATAAATGCAACCTGTAGAAAGCTTTCAAACTCGCAGCTGAAAAGGGAATAACCCCATCATTTTTTAAAATTTGAAAATTAAAATTTATTGGGTTGATTTTGTCAGAGTTTTTTCAAGATAAATGACTGAATAACATAGCATGTAAGGAATGGATTTTAGGTTTTGTGCTCTCTATGGAAAACACATGAATAACCCTAACTGACACCTGTCTTCTGCACTGAAAAATCAGGACCAGCTCAGCATTAGAGGTAGAGATTATAAAAAAATGTTTTAGACATTTTTTTGTTGAGAAATACCTGTTTATTGAAACAGAGATCGTATTAATAGAGACCTGCTGGAAGCTGCTGGCCTTCCCACAAATTTTTCTGGATGGTTTCTTGTAAAGTCCCAGCTTCCCAGCTGGTGCTGGTGTGAAGGCTGTGATTCCAGGCTACATTTGCGTTATAGATAACCCAGGGACTAGGTGCATTTCAGTGTTTCTCTGGAGCCCCTTGGTTCTGGAGTCCTAATTCAGAAGGTAGGCTTGGTGATGCTGCTGTTGCGAGATTTCCAGTTTCCACTGGAATCCACCCATTTCCAGGATGACAGCTGCTCGTTACAGGTTTGTACAGAAATCTGTACAGGACCGGGGGCTCAGGCAGGATCCAGACGCTACTGAAATAAGTGACTGCAGATACTTTGCTTATCAATGAAATAGATCTAGCAGCACACAACACTGCATATCAGATAAAGGAACAGTTGATCCAAGTGAAACTGCCAAGAGAATTTATGAAACAATTCTATTGCACAAGGGATCAGCTTTGTCTATCCTTGCAAGAAATTTTACAGAATCCTTACTGACTTTAAAATACACTGTGCTTTGGTGTATACTCAGCACACTAATTTCACTGACATCAGAATCTTACACCTGTATCCTTACAGAAAGTTTCTTGGTGTCTTTGCTGTGATAAACTGTCCAAATCTAGTCTGAGAAAGAAAAATTCTTCTTGCATTGACTCACAATGTATCTTCATTCATTAAGTCCAAAGCTGCAATTCACTATGACCCCAGAATTACCGGTCTGTAAAAGCTGTCATGTAGTTAGGTAGGGAGCATTTTTGCCTCCTGCTGTCTTGCCTTTTTCATGCTGCAATCAGCGTTTGACAGTGGTGCTTAAAGAAAACCTTGCAGAGGCCACTGGTAGAATATTCTAGTCATGTCAAGTGTCATGCTTGCAAAACAGTCAAACTCTGTCCTTACCACTGATTACACCATTACTACCAAGAGCTGAATATTATGGATATGAAGTTCATAAGTCTCAGTGCAGGTTCTTGTAAAACTTATTCAAGTTTTCTAGGAGTTCTCAATTCAAATACTAGCCATGCATGCCACACTTAATTTGAGAAGGCTCAGAGATTTCACAAATGACAGCAGCATGATTCAGACTGCTTTCTTTAAACCTTTCTGCATGTTGACATTACAGTGAATGCCAAATGTCAGAAGAACTGCCTTTTTGAATTCTGACTTATTGCTACTGTTATCTATCACTATTACTGAACTACAGCAGTGCCTAGAATCCAACTTTAGATCAGGGTTTTAGAGGGCAGAGTAAAATACACGGAAAGCCAGAGGGAAAGCTGTTACCGTGAGAAACAGTTTAAGCAGACAAAACCAAAGATGGGATAAAAACCAAGTACAGACACCTAGAAATTTGGAGGAACTTGCCCAGGATTATAAAGCAAGAGTGGCAAAGCAGCAAATAGAGCCAAAGCTGCTGAGCAGCCACAATGTGCTTCAATAATAAATGTATCACTTTCTTATTATGATGACTTGTATTCCCTGTTTAACAGACACCCAATGAAGACTCCCAATACAGTCAAGGAGTATTTCACGATACCTATCTCTAACTGGAAGAAGTTTTTTTAATGTCCTAATCATTGCATGCACAGAGAAGTTATATACAGGAGGTAAAACAGAAAGAAAAGGGAAGTCACAATTCTGTTTTCCAGAGTTACAGTATATTACAAAGACCATATATGACTACCCATACAGAAAAATAATAAAACACACAGCATCTGCCTTCAACTCCTGCATGCTGCTGAACTGTAGTGCTGGAAAGGGTTTATCTTTTGTATCTTTCATTGCCAGTGATGCTGATCATCATCTCTCTTCCTTCCTCCCTGGTGATTCCTTCAATTAATAGCCTTTAAATGTTCCTTTCCTGCAGAGAATTCATCTTTCCATGAATTTTCCTGCAGTATTTACATCATATGTGATACTAGCAGAGATTACAGGTGAAGCCTGCAATTCAAAATGCTGAACTCTCCTTATATTAATGTCTCTTAATAGTACTCTGGCAACAAAAGGGCCATAAAGAAGGGGAGATTAATCCACTGCAGTGTCAGCATAGGGACTCCCCTTTTGCGTGCAAAGAACTGGAACCGGCTCTTCACAGTGATGTAGGCTAGGGCCAAACTTCTCTGTGCCACAAGTTTTCTCCATCTCCCAAGACCCAGAAGGGTCCTGGGGTAAAGAACTAAATTGCTACACCTCCAGATCAGATCAACACATGCCAGAGACCAAGCAGACTCTCCATTCTTTTCAGAGCAAGGGCATGTAAAGGATGCCTGGAGTCCAGGCTTTCCTTCTGCCCTTCGCTTGCATAAGATCTCAGGGGTGAGATCAATTTTGTCACTGTAATTCCACTGACTTCTATGGACTCGTTTCTGCTTTCAAATGAAAATTCGGTCTAAGAACTCAGATTTGATAGAAAAGTGTCCTAAAATATTCTGGTAGGCCACCCTGCAGTCCCTGGCACTGCTTTTGATGGAAATTTGCATGTGCATACGAAAGTGGATTTAGAAGTTATTAGTTAGATTTGAGCCTAAATGTAAAACATCTGATTTATCATTACACATTCCCATGAGTTTTGTTTGTTTATATGCATAAGCAAAATTCAGTGATTGCCTGTTAACATATTATTCAAAACATAAAAATCAATTAAAATAATTTTCTACAATTAATTCATAGCCAAATGCTGACACAGTTTAAACTGGGTCACTACCTCCCTCAAAACCAACCTAAAGATGAATATGGATTTAGCCACTTTAAGAAAAAAACTTCAAGTGTTTTTCCTCCTACATTACAAAGTAACTGAAGAACAATGAATAATTAAAAAGATTGGTCGGCCTTTAAATAAGCTATGCTCATACTTGCTCTAGATTAAATAAAGCTATTGTGATAATTTAAATAAAATCAATTCTATTTTTAGAGGATTTAGTCCAACTGAGTGTAGCTGGTAATTAAGGAAACAGCAGTTCTAACACTTGCTCTTTCTTGTATTTTCTTGCAGGCAATGAATACACAATTTTTTACAGCCTGGGCCCTGCAGACCTTCCTGGTATGACAGAATTATCTGTGGCTTGCAAAACCCTGTCACTACGGGTACAAAGGAACGTGCTGGCAGGATAAACCACAGGAGATATCAGTCCACACATGCTTCAAATTTTCATGGAGTTAACTCTGCATTTCCCAAGGATTCTTGTAATTTTTGTAGAATGTGCCACTCCCTGGAATTTGTAGACTGTGTTTTGCCCTTCTTCCTGGATTAAGACCGTTCTCTCCAATTCACCTCTTCCCCAAAGGACAACAGATCTATCTACTGCAGTCACAGCAGAATTTAGGCCTGTGGAGTAGGTGTGATCAGGTAAAGACTGAGCCAGGACTCAGATTTCAAGATTCAGACTTATTTGTTATCATTCTGATAGCACATGCTTTGTTCCTATTTTTGTTAGGGAGATAGATCTTAAAAGGCACTGAACTCTCCACCGATCTCACATTCAAAAGCCAGTCAGAGTCTATTATTAAGTAGGAATTAAAATTCAGTAAGGAAATAATTTTCCTTTTCATGACTTGACTAGTTATTTTAAGTAGTAAATAACTTATTTCAATAATCAAGAGAAATTAAAAGGTTAGAACGTCGGCTGATTTTCAAAGGCATTTTGTTAACAACAGGAGTTAAGCACTTCTGTGTCTTTATATATCTGCCCCACAGCACAATTCCTACTAATAAATGAACTAAAATAATATTAATCTGTGTTGGAAATGGGGAGTGGTGCTATGTTTCCACAATCATCAGGTCTCAGGTGGGCCATCAGACTGCAACTGAGACAACTTGTTCCTACAGAAGAGAGCTGCTGCCTCTACTACCACCTTCCACTCTGTAGACCCAACCTCATCTCAGAGCTGTTTCACTGTTTTCCCTCCTACTTCAAGCACTCATTAATTTCCACTATTTTCCCATCTCAGGCTTATGTTTGGGAGAAGGTTTTTATTCAGACATCCTCTGTTTATTGCCCTATACAAACTATAGTAAGTCCGCCACAGCATACTCTTCTCTTGTACCCCTGACACGTCCGTCATTTCCATCTTTCCTGATCTTCTGAAAGATGAAGTACTGCTGAACAGTGGCAGAGCTTTGCACACCTAATAAACTCATTTAATATCTCGGATTTTTCCACGTCATTAACTCTTTGGTTGTTTATTTACTTAAAAATACCCAGTCAAAGAAATTTCCCAGTATGATGAAGCTCATTCCTAAAGCAGCTTCACATGAGCAGAAGCACTGGTAGAGGATTAGCCATTATGTAGCTAATATTCAGCCCTGTAGAATGCCATTAAAAAGTCATAAATACTCCATGCAATTTTGTAACTCAAAATTCACTAAAATTTTACATCAGATCAACTTCTTATACATTGAGATTGTACATTAGGTAAACTTGAATACATTTAAAGTGCGTTGGTCTTTATGTTTTCTGTTATCTGCCTGATATGAGTCTTCCTGTCCCTGGACTATGATTTGCATCTACATACCCAAGCTAGAAGGATGTGTTAGCCTCGGCTGAGGGCTTTGTCGATTTACCTGTAGTACTTTTAAAGTCTGAGCTATCATTACACAATAATGAGCAGAACTGCTTAAGGCTGCTTGAGCAAGATTTACCCCATCTTTAACCCCCGTCTACACCTGCTTGTGCCAGCAAAGTATTTTTGCAGTTGTTCAATAATCCACAGGGAATGTGTGCGTGGGGAGGTGATTTGTCATTTCCCTGCCATGTTTCACCATGTAGCCAAACATGCAGAGAGACTGATGCTGGTGTGGGTACAAATTGTCAAGGGCAAATCACATCCACTGAAGAAGTGCATGTGGGATGACAGTTTCTGATAATTCTGAACTTTCCTACTTTGGGGTTTGTGGGGGTTTTTTTGGTTTTGTGTGTGTGTGTGTGTGTGTGTGTGTGTGTGTGTGTGTGTGTTTTGTTTTTTAACCTGGTTGTTAAATGCAATTTTATAGCTTCCCAGAGACCGTTGGCAGGTTTTTGTTTCCAGTTAAAAACATTGTACTTTTCCCTATGAATTATATTTATCCAGATCCCTACTTGTTACAAATCCTTGTCCCTCACTGCATATCAATGGAGCAATAACAATATGCGACAAGTTAATAAATGTCCCCCTTAACGTCAAAGGCAAGGACAGATTTAAGCAACAGCTTATCTTTAGCTGCATGCTTACTCACGAAAGGCAATAGCACTGAAGAACATGTGTAGGTGTTTCGCTGAAACACGGCTCAATGGAAAGTCAGAGCTGAGCTTCCTATGCCAAAACTATCTGAAGTTATACAGATTGAAATGCAGTACAAGAGCCCAGGCAGAACCTGTAAGAAAGGCAAGTGGTTAAATACCATATTATGGGTTTTAGTCTTTTTTGCAGAGTTGAATTAGCTTAACCAATTTCCACGCTTTTGGTAGAATATTCACTGAACAATCCTATTAGAGAAACAGAAATTGAATGGGCAGCCAATCGTAAAAATAATTGCTCAACCTTTATCCTTTCCAGCTGATTTTTGAGAATCTGAACTCAAGAGCCCTCCTTATGCTAAGCATGAATTGATTTGTCTAGAACTGAATTAATTTAATTTAGGGAACAGTCATGTTTGAAGGCAAAATGTTGCTTGATCAAAATTTATTATTTGGATCTCTGATTTCCATGTAAGTGCAATCAAAAAATCAAATACCTGTATTTTGAGGTGATTATGTCTACACATGAGACTGCTAAGTTTTTATATCACCACCAGCAGGAGCTGACTGTTTGCTACAAAGACCTTTAGACTAGCCACTTTAATATCAAAGCAAGATGCAGAAGTCCTAGAGCTCCATTCTCTCCTTAGATACTGAATAAGATGCATAACCTTTCTATATTTGATTTTGACATAATAGAAAGAAATATTTTTGTGGTTCTTTGTTTTTGTTTTGGTTTTTTTTTTTACTAATACCAAAAGCTGTAATTTGAAAAGCTCCAAAATATAAACCACATGCAGATACATGAATAGTATAGAAACTATCTATAAGCTGACCTTATACATCAGAAAATGCCACAAGATTATCTAGGTCTTTTTTAAAGTGTCCCATTATAGAAAACAGCAGCACGAGACTAAAGAGGAGGACCTGTATTCCAGAAGCTGATATTAATTTATCTACAACACCACAAATGTCTTAGTTGATGTTTTTATATTAGCTGAGATTGCTTAACTCTGTAAGGTATCAGGGAAACGGTGTGATTCTAAAGCCACCATTCAGGCAACTTTTGTAGTTAAACTATCAGACCCCAGTTCATAGAAGGGCTAAGAACTTGCTGTTTCCACCAACTTGGCCTAGAAAACTGAGCATGCGTAGCAACTTGGAATTCATGTCCGAGTACAGCCAGAGAAGGATTGCAGAATTACACCCTATTAACACATAGCTGTAACGTGTCATTTAGGCTTGGTAATCACAGACAGTAACATGCAAAGAACTGAATTTCTTCTGTCTTTTCACCTGTTAGTCAACTGCAGTGATTTCCACTGATTTGTACTACAGCAACGTTCAGGATCCCAACATTGAAGTCTCACTGCCTTACGGTTTGTACATACACGCCGATTTCTGTCATGTCTACATGACATTTATGTCTTATTTGTCAGCATTGTGAACCCACCTTTCATGTGTAAATATAGCATGGAAAAGAATTTCTCTGTCTGTAGATCCCAAACTCTTTTGGTGTCCAGAAAAACATCAAAGTATTGACACTATCCAAAAAAACCTACCTCTCTTTAATTGCTGGCAGTGTGGTCTAGCTCGCTGTTGGTACTCAACATTGCTCAGAATTAGATACAGAAAATTTTAGAATAGGCAAACTCCTTGAGACACGAGAACAATTCTCTTTTCAAGTCTAGTTAAAATATATATGTGCACTTCAAGCTCTTTCCTATCTTCTGCTAGCTTTTAGTCTTTTTTAATGAACTGTTCTCTAATTGGGAAAGGTTCTTTCCAATTTGTGACATGTTTTTGGATTGCTCAGCAGATCTAATTAGCATTAAGTCACTTCATCTCTGAATCAAGCATTTTTCTGCTCCTGCTATCTTCCAGCATTTAATGAATTAGTGCTTATTAATGCCTCCAGGCCATTATTAAAGTTTGTCCTTTAATCTGGAAGTTTGAATTGATGGTCCCCTGACTCTAAAAAGTCCATTGTCTGTGAGCTCAGGGCAGTGAATGGGAGAGAAGCAAGAATGGTGGGCCTGGAAAGATAGTAAAAATGCACAGAAAGGAAGCAAGTTACTGACCAGCAATGCCATCACTAAGCTGAACTGAAGACTGATCTAGTGTTTGAGGAGAAGGTGACTTTCACACCTCCCATTCAAGACCGCAGTATCTCAAACTCCAGGACAGAAGTCCTGCCTTTCCCAGCATCATTGGCAGACCCTAGCCAAAACCACCAAGCCTCCAGCATGATGTGCTCCTTGAAGGGGACTCTGAATCAACTTTTAGAATACATGTAAGAGGCCACAGAAAGAAAATCTGCAGTGCAGAACAAGTTATATAAAATTCAGGAACTACTACCTGTATGTGCAAACTGATAACTTATCAGCTTTCTGGCTTACTTTTAGTTCACTGCTTATAGACCTGTGGCTTACACAACCTGTGGCATACAAGAGAGTCTGACATATAAATAGAGAGTCTGACATATAAATAGAGACCTAGACAAATAGTATGTAGAATATTCAGTGTCTGAAGATAGGTTCAGTGATAAATAATTCAACCCGATGACCCACATCAAGCAACACATGGTAGTTTTTATTTTCAAAACCTGAAAACCATCCTCTTCTATTCTCAGTTCCCTGGATTTTGTGTTCCTTTTTTCCCTTAGAGAGTGCAGAAAACATTATGCTTTTGTCTGAAAAGGCTATAAAGGAAATATGGGAAAAGAAAGCAATAGAGAATGAGAAGAGGTGTTCTTTAGAGACTACTTCTTGCACCACTTTTTTTTGAGTTTTGCTTTTAGTCATAGTCTGTGTCCCAGCAGATAATAATACTAAAAGCTGGACAGGCCCCTATGCAGCATCCCAAGTCTGACATACCAAAGATAATTCAAGGAGTGGAGACTCCCTTCTGAGCTCTGAACAGCCCCATCTGTCTTAGTCCTTTGGGCTTTTTCCTTCTCACACAGCATTTATTTCCTCTCTGTATCCGTCAGTTTGCATGAGCATAGAAACCTCTTCTCTTCCACAAAACTTCTCAGACAGCTGCCTCGCTAGAGGTGAAATAAACCTGCATTACAGGAACAGGAGCAATGTCAGAGCTTGCATCGAGAGAAAAATGTGCTACACAAGTGTAGTCATGGCCTACTGGCCTGGGCCAAAATACTGTGGCCTATTTGAATCTCAAGTGTGTGTGTCAAAATCGAGCTCACCAATAGCTTACCTCACCCCATACTTCAGCAGCTGAATTAGTTAGTTGAAATTGGGAATTTTACCATTCTCCTCAGTTCAAAGACTGTGCCCACACCGCCTCAACGGGCAAGCATAGCACATGCCAACCTGTCCTACGTGTTCAAAGGAGATATACTGAAAGGTAAAAACTTGATGATTGGCAAAGTACTCTGCTATGTCTTCTACTGTACATCAGCTACTTCCTAACTTCTTTTGTGCAAATTTGGCTGAAGCCCCATCCGCAAAGAAAGTTTGAAAATGTACTTGGAAAAATACATCTTTCCTCTCCCAGCACCATGCCTACTGCTGCCAGTTTTTATGATTTGACTGAACAACAACCCCAAGCTCAAAAAAGCGAAGGCCAAATCCTCAAAGCTGTTATTTTTACATTTCATAATTCTTACACCATTTTCAAGGTTCCCAAATGGCTGGCAGACATTTTCAACATCTGATGTTGGCAACACTCCATATTGCCATAGCTGAGCTCACATGAGCTGGAACCTTCTCAATTTAAAGGAAGCTGATTTCAAAGCATATCCAGTAAAGTGTTCATCTAGAGACTGACTTTCATGACTTCCCTGATAAAAGACAGTCTTCGCAATCAGGCCAAAGCTAAACACTATTTTAATTAGCTTTGAAAGTGAGAGCAACTTACCAAGACTTAATATGCAGAAGGAAAGGGAATTCAATGGGAGAACAGCTTGGGCAAAGTGTGCCAATAGATGAATGACTGGTTTAGTTTGACTATTTCTTCATGTGGCAAAGAAATGTTAAGCAAAAAAATGGATCATTTAGACACATTACAAAATATAAAAAATGGACAGTTAAAAAATAATAATATATTCAATAGTTCCTATGATTATTCTAAACTTTTCTGTCTAAACAGGAAAACTTTTATGAGCTCCCAAGACCAGAATTTTCTCCAATCCTTATAGGCTGATGTCTTTCCCTACACAGCAAGATACTTGAATTTAAAATGCTGTATTACTTAGCACTTAAAATCTTGGCTGTATACTCATTCTAATTACTTTCAAAAACCAGAATTTGACTGTGCAGCAAATGAGATAGCTGGCATGTTAGAATAACACTGCGATGTTCCATTGCTGCCTTTTTGTTCTAAAAGAGGAATCAGTCATGGCATTCTGCAATATTTCCACTATTTTTAAAATGAGCAGAAATATATTTCGGCAGTTTTTATAATAGACTGAAACACTTTTTCCAACTCTGCTCAGTATGATTTTGGATAGTTCCTCTGGCTCTGAACAGAAGCTTTTATAAGGAAACAACAGATAATTCACAGCAAAAGACTTCTTTCTCTATACTATTGCTCGGTTTGCTTGATGCATCAGGCAAAACGCAAGTTTTGGACGTATTACAACGTCTTAATGTCACACAATCAAATATCGGTTAGTCGCTGTCAAAGAGCTATGGAGCTGAAAGCAGCAGAAAAAAAGAATGAAACTAGGCATCCTTTTATATGTTTTCACAACTCCTTCACACAGATGATATTTGAGGATTAAGCACAATGCAGACTGCACATCTCGCTGGTTTTGGGTGCTTTGCACTGCTCTGGACACATAAAGGTGCCCTGCAGTCAGCTCAGCCATCTGCAGCAGACTCATTTGTCGGGTGGAGTGAACCCATAGTAACTCAACTGCCAACAAAAATTTTTGCAGCTGGTCAAAGGACCTAGCCAAAAAAAAAAAAAAAAGGGGCATGGGGGAAATTACCACTGCTTTCATGTCTCTGTGTTTCATGTCTTTCCAGTTGCTGTACCAGCATCTTACAGTCCCTTACACTTTCAAAAATGACTGCAGCCATTATACTACTATAATTTCTCTACAAGCTCCGACCCCTGTGGATAGGCATACAAGTGACTGTTTTCAAATAACTTCTGCAAATGTGTTTACAGATTTCCCATGAATTATAATGCCTTTTCCAGAAATGGATTCATGGATAGAGTCTACAACTAAGAACTGTACGCATAATTTACTGTGGTGGTTTAGATGATGTATTACACTTCTTTATAACTGTAAATCATTCTAGCAGAGATCGTTAGGTTCTTGAACATTCCCCAGACAACTTTCACAAATAATTCTTGATTTGCAACTGCACTTTCTTGGGAGATGTTCAATATTCAAAGTCTGATGCAAATTGATTGGAAATTCCAGTCATACAAAATAGATCCTTGTATTCTAATTAATGACATTCTAAACAAGGGTTTTCATGCCATATATTATCAATTTAAAACTTACATTCTGCAGAGATTCAATATTTGTTTTATACTTACTGCTTTTGTCAGGTAAATAATTTCTTAGAAATCAATGAAAATGGAGCATAAGAAATATAAGCATTGTGAAAATAGTGGATTAACAATTGCAAGTTTGTGCTTATAGTTGCAGTTTCATAATGTTAATTTAATTTAGGATAATTTTTACTAATATGGCACAAATATGAGAGTTCTAAGTTATTTCTTTATGCAGAAGCTATAATATTATCAGTGTAGTTATCGATTGTACAACAATGTTCAAAGGTTCTCAGAAAGCACAGACTGCGAGAAGATACGAGAGGACATGCACGCAATATCAAAGAGCTAAAAATCAGTGTCTGCAGTGCTAGGAGGCACGGATGGATTGCTCTGCCCTTGGAGGAAGTCATCTTTTTGTATAGACACTGCCAGACTTGACTTTTATCATGCCTCAAAAAATCATTCTAAAGCACAAAACTGGTTTGCCTGAAAGGGCATCACATGGCATTTGCAGTATTTCCCTAGGGCAGCGTCCAGCGAGGGCTTACCTTGCAGGACTATTTGACGAGCCAACAATTCATTGATTGCTCAGTGCTGTGAAGACAGAAGTGTTATGTTAATGCTTAGTTTCTCACAATTTTTTAATGATTATTTGTGTGACCTCTACCTCTACAGCACCTTAGGTCTAGCAGAGGAATGCTCCTTTTGGAGACACTCCAGGGCACAGACTTCATAAAGAACTAGACACTGAATTCAGCTTTCAGGGCATGGGATGCAACTGCCATTTATGGCTACATTTGAACATTTTGCCTGTCTCATTAGCTATTTATTCTTGCTGCAACTTGACTGTATCAGTATGTAGGCCTCTTGATTTTTTAAAAAAAAATATAATTTATTTGTGCTCATATAAACCAAACACAATAGGCATAGAGAGAGAATGTATCTGCCTGTGAAGCCCTTTCACAGCAAACCCCTTTCAAAAAGCCAGGATGAATCTTTTCCTAATTTTCAGAAAACTCCTGATGTTCTCCTAGTGAATGTCTATTGAAGAACAAGGCTCAGTAAGTGGGCCTGTCTTATTTCCCACAATGATCCAAGGGAGTAGGATGTGTGCAAATCAAATCTCATGAGAAAAACCTGTCCTTCTCCTGGATTCATCTTCCCAATCCAACACACACTTCAAGAGCACAGCTTCGGCTTCCATCCACATAAAAAAGTTTTACAACCTAATGATAAAAGGTAAAGTTATCCCTGCCACACCTCCACTGAGATCTTCTGTCATGGCTCTGAGAAGCAGGAAGCAGCATCGCATGAGTATGTCTACCTTGGGGATGTACTACCCAGAATACCACGAAAGAAGAGATAATCTAGAAGTGCATTCTTTTTCCAGGGTACCTTTGGCATTATTAAAACACAGTGTCTCCTGACCTGCTTCTGCTCCCAAAGTTCCTCATTTGACTTCTGTCTAATCTTAAATATTCAAATATTCAAACTGAGACATATCAACTACATTAAATTTAAATCCTATGCTCTTTTACCCTGAGAAGGTGTTCTGCTCCTCACAACACTATAGGCAGACAGGCTCTGGATGTGGATACCAGGAAAGGTTTACATATTTTAAGGATCTTGAGTGCAGGGAACTTTTCTATATTCTGCATGATGCAAGGGAGGCCTTATGTAGCAGGTCATCTCTGCACCTGGAGATCTGGGTATAGAAAGGCATCCAAGAAAAAAAAAATAAAAAGAAAAAAAAAGACTTGGCTAAGGATTTTGGCCATTAGCTTTCAAGTAGCAACTGAATAAGCTGTATCATGGGGTTTTTTAATCATCGTGAAAAGGTTTTAAAGCATTTTGAAACCATTAGTAAAGGCACTTTCTGGATTTCCATACAGCTTCCATTTTTCACTGACAAAGCATCCTAAGTTGGCAAAGCTTTGCATTTTTGTATTTAGTGCATTTATCAGTTGTTTTGAGTTTCAATATGATTAGCTGGTATCTGAACAAATTCCTCTGGCAATCGTGCAATCAGGTTATATGATGATTAAAAAAAATTTACAGTATAATTGAAACGGACAATCTTCAGGATAGAGCAATAATCTTCATCAGAAGTCCAAGACCATTATTTTGACCAATTTCAAGCTAAGCATCACAACAGAGAGATGTGGGAGAGAAAATGAGATCATAGGGTGGGGGTGGGAGAAATCCTGCTAATTTAGGAAGGATCAGAGAGGTAGGGCTGATAGGGGACTGTGCACGCCCCTACCTGTGCCCATCACAAACTCCAAGCAGAATTCTCTGGGTGGTGGAATGAGAGGGCTACAGCACTTTTAGGTATTTCTGTAACTTGGCTTGAGTGGAAAGAAGTGCTGCTGTAAGGAGGCATAGCTGTACCATGCCTCTCTGATGGGTCATGTTTTCAAAGCAACTGACTGATATCACCTCAAACTAATCCTCAATCTAGGCTCTGAACCAGTTGCATGTCTTTCCATCCATCACCTTGCTCCTTCAGAGCCACTAATTCTTTTTCCTTTCCCATTTTCAGCACCTAGGTCCTTGTCGTTGTCCTCCTTTCCTCTCCCTTTTGTGTGCCCAGATAGGACCTGTACTTCCTCCAGCTTCTTCAAAATGTTCTTAAAAGTGCTTGCTTGTACTTCAGTTATTTTAGACTACATTTTTGAACATCAAAACTTATCAGTCACAGAATTTCCAGTTCCTGAATAGATATATCCTAGGGACTGTAAAAATATATGGAGAAATGTCCTGTCTATTCACCAAGCATATGCCCTCCCTGCGCAGGACATCACTATGTGAGCGTGATTTGGCAGTTTGATCAGGAGCTGTTTTGTACAAGAAACCTTTCCATAGCACAGATTTGTGTGCAGCCTTCATGCAGACCACCTGCTTTTTGTGCTTGAGGTATCAGAAATACCATCCAAGCCATTTAACTACAAAACCACTGGAGTATCATAGAGGGGGAAGGACACACTGGTATGGGCCATAGCAGACCACAATCAGATGGCGAGCTGGGGGTTCAGGGAGGAGGATGGAGACTGAAGCACTGGTCAGTCAGTGAGGGAGCTAAAGGGTATGGCAACCATGAAGTGGGCAGCAGAGGGACAACAGACAACTCCTCTGCAGCATGAGACCTGAGAAGTCTGATTTCTTTGCGTAAATTCCAAAATACAACACCATGCTATTCTAGGCCTTCGGTTACAAGAAATACGTACCATTTTATGGTATAGTTACACCATTTTCATTTAGAAATGGTTTATGGAAGTGATTAGCAATGATTTTGAGTCCGATTTCTGCTTCAGCCCCTCTGACGTTCTTTGGGAAAGGCGTCTGGCACTCTCAGTTTTGCAAGTGCAGCATTAAACCTTTTATACCTCCTGTCATTAGTTATTGCAGCTCTGTGGGATTACTTTTTTGTGAATGCAAAGGGGCTGAATTCTGTTTACTTGTCCAGTACTGTAATACCACAACTTTAAAATGGCTTCAGCCTTGAACACGGCCACAGGCAGCACATTGGAGACCTCAGTCTGACTGTTCTTCCACAAGGAAAAATGAACCCCATTTTTCTTGCAGAATATTACATAGAATAGAAAGCACTGACAAGTTTGTTTTGAAAGAGGCAAGGACTAGAGACAGTAATGAAGCCAGAGGACTTAGCTTAAACTAGGGAAGGTGAGGAAATTGAAAGGAAAGAGGACAGAAGAGTTTGAGGAATGCAGCTACTGCTATGCTAGCCAGCACAGAACAAGCATTTCATCTATCTCACAGAATAGATGAAGGCCACAGTAGGGAGCAGGGGGATGAAAGAGGAGACTTAGTGGGAAGATGTCTGTACACAGAGCTATGGAACAGGCTGAGAAAAGCTGAGCCTGGACTCCTCTGGGCTTGGAGTTGTCGCTCTGTGCTCTCCCTTGCACGCTGTACTGTGGCAGGGGTGAGTGGATACAGGGTTAAGACAGGGGTTGCATCATTCTAGACCCCCTGCACATTAAAGGGATTCTGTGCTCCATAGGCAGTTTTTCCTGGAAAAGAGAAGCAAGCTAAGTTTCAAATCAAAAGCTGAAAGAAGCTGAAATCTTATATTTTGAAAATAGCAGGACAAAACACTTCAATTATTCTCCAGAAAATAATCTCCTTCTTCTGTTATCAATAATTATATTAAACCATAACTTCAATTATATTAAAAAAAACATTTTTTGGTGAGCTAACTATTTGCTTAATGTCATCCATCTTCCTCTGGCACCTATTACTGTAGTGCTCAAGAAATGAGATGTAAGTATATACCAGCAAATAGCAAACCAAGAAAATGCATTAGATGGGGCTCAAAAATTTCTAACGGAGTTCCTCAGATTTGTAGGAAAAAACAGCCTATAACCTTAAATTGTTGTTGTGCATAGAGGAGAAGGCTAGAAGAGACTCCCTAATACTTTCTGCACTGGATTTCTGAGTAAAGCCTGAAAAACCACACACACTTCTACCAGAGTGAGGGTTAAAACACCCCCTGATTACAGAGGTTTATTAATGGGCCCAGAAAGGAGAAGAACACCTGAGAGAAAAGGAAGATAACCTCACAGTGAATGGGGAGCCCTGTTAACAGACCTCAAGAGAAATTTTCCAAACCTGGAAGGAGAAGGAATAAAGCAGGAACTGTGTACACATGAAGCGTAGAGTGGTAGTGGCATGTCTGAACGTCTTTCTTGGAAAGCTAGTTTCCACCACGGGATTAAACCCAGTATAGGTTTCAGTAGCCCCTCAAATGTTTCCTCTGAGTACTACTGTTCATGACAGTCGGTGCCTGTCCAGGCACAGACGAGGGTGTGTGCTCAGATTTAACAGCCAGCTTTCAAAGGCAGGTAACCAGGCTGATGAGAACACAACCAACAAAACCATCCAACAAAAATATGAAGATACAAACCCAATACATGTAGCAGAACAGTGCTGGATATCAAAGTAGTCACACCTGGTATATGTAGTTGTTTTAGGGTAAGTGAAAATCCATTCTATGCAGCAATGACTCATTAACAGAATACATACACAATGTGTCCTAACCACTTGCTATTAATATTTATTTATAGTTATGTATGAATATAGGTTTGGATTTTATATTCTTCTGGCTAAAACTATGAAGGAATGTTATGTTCATGAAGAGCTTAACAGAGCTGTAATTTCAAAATAACTTTTTAAACATTTTTTCATGGTATAACTTGCAAAGGCTGCTGGATAAAAAAATAAAGATAGTTTAGTAAGTTTCAGCAAATAAATAATAGATGCTCAGCACAGAAGATGACTACTTTTCCTCTCTCAAACGTGCTGGTCAAATGCAGAAAAGTAAATTCTAAGGAGACTGGGTCAGAGTTAATTTGGCTGTCAAGGGAGATTATTAAACGATGAATCACATTTTCACCTCCATCAAAAAATGCAGGAAGGATATTTACTTTACATGTATAAATAACACATTTTATTGTTCTATATTAACATTTCTTTTCTTCAGACCACCTCCAAGAAGGTTTCCATAGAAACCTAAGAAGAAAAGCGAAGAGGAACATAATTTTGCTCAGTTTACATTGATTTCACATACCACTGCACTCATACCAGCAATGTGTCTTCTGCACACATTTTTATCAGCTGAAAATGTAAGTGTTACAGTTGATTAAAATAGCAATTTAGATTTAGCACAGTTATCAAAAACACTGTTTGCAGTTCAGTCTATCACCTACCCAAGTTATGGCTTTGTAGAACATCAAAGATGAGCAACTTCTTAAGCAACTGTAATGAGCTCTATCAAGATGAAAACTACTTTGGAATAGCTATGGTCCTCAATTCTCTCTGTTCTTCCCTGGTGCTGATTTAAGGTACTATAGACAAAACGTTAAATCTTTAAATAGGCTTCAGATACAAATCTTTTCAATTTCTTAAACTGCCTTGTATGGGTGATCAACGTAATGATTTCTCCGGAGAGCCTGACCTCTGTTCCTATCAAGGGATGTGACCTGGCCACTTGCTGAGGATGATGAAGTCTCTGGTAGCACTGGGTCACAAGCTTTTTACAGCTCTGATGTCTTGATTTCTTTCCTTGGGGCTTTATTTATTGCACATTGCTTTTTTTTTTTTTAATTTTGTTTTTTTTTTCCCCTCACATTTTAAAATCTTTTCACCAAAGCCAGAAAAGAAGGAGAAATAAAGAAATTAACACATTTTTAAACAATTCCTAGAGGCTTCAAGGATGCAGCCTCTTTCCTGCATGCTTATTACTGTTGTTCACTTCTGACTCATTTATACATGCCTGAAACCATTTTAGGAGAACCAGTCCAACAACAACTGAATATTGTATTCTGAGAAGCCTCATGCTGAGATGCCTGGAAGATCATATGTCTGAATTTACAGGAACACATAGGTAGCTTCAGCCAGAGACCCCATTCTCTTTGTGCAAGGAAGCCACAAATTTGCAAACCCTTTTAGGATGCCAATTTCAATACAATTTCTTCCTGTTTACAGAGAGCTGAAACTTGACGACCTCTCACACTGTTTATCTGAAATGCCAGTTGTTGGAAGTCAAAGCTGTCTCAGTGGCATAAATCTAGCTTTTATTTTTATGCAGTTCTAGCTTTGCTATTCACAAAACCAGAATACGAATAAACCTGTTGAAATACTAGGCTAAGAGAATAAATTACTTCAGTTTTGCTGTCTAGGACCCATTATTTCTGCTGCCTTATCAGTTCTGGATGAAAGCACACTCTTTATGCAAATACAGCTACACACACTTTCACGGACAGATTGGGTAAAGATGAAATTAGATGTTCCGCTTTATTTCAGGGTGGTCAGTAAAGCCAACCTGTGAACTGATGCTTTTGCTCTGAATTTTAAAAAAAATCATAGTTAATTTAGGGATGGCAATTTTTTTTTTTCTAGTCTGCTTTAATAAAAACTTTTTTTTTTTTTTGCAGAACATCCAGAGAATGACAGAATACTCCCTGAAAAGCAAACACAGGGGACTAACCTTTCTCCCCTTTCCGTACTCACAAGCACCAAGATAAAGGTAACAGTACAGAACAAACAGCAACATAGTAAGCCACAGCACTGTTTCTTTGGGACTTTCAAGCTTTATTTCTAAATTATAACCCCTTTCTAAGATCATATACCACATTGCTTTCATAGTGGAGTGGTTTCAGATTGTGTACGTGTATTTTTAGGTCAAGTCTGCTAAAGAGCTCAAACTAAGTGGAAAAAAAATCCCCTTGATGAAATGATGTAACAAGTATGAGCTCTGAATTTGTGCCCAACAATGGTTAACAATGTTGGCACTTGAATGACGGCCAGAACAGGCTGAATTTCTGTTCCTGCCATTTTAAAAAAAGAAACACGTTGGCCTATCTTTCCTCATTCTCCGATAGTGAAATGTAAAAATAGAACTATGCACTCCAGAGGGCTCCAAGGGCTCCTTTCATTAATGTGAAAAATCCATCATTTATAGCTCTGCAGCATGAATAGGTTTGGAAGACATTTAATCACTAGTGAAAATGCCACAACCCCAACCCCACTCCTGTGGAAGTATATATAGCTCACAGCTTTTCATCTGGGCTTGTTGGGAACCGCTCGAGTGTTCCATATATTCTCGATAGTGAATGCAAGCAAAGGAACGTGTAGTGAGAACTGCTAGTCCAAAATCCAACTTACACTGAAAATACATAAATAATCATTTTGAGGGGTACGTAAATGACATTGGGTGCTTTCTAAATATAATATATTTTGCCTAAGTACTTTCCAATGAGGATCAAATCACACTTTTGATCTATGTCACACTTCTTGGCATAATTCGTGGCAAATGGGAAAGCAGCTAGAAGAAAATCTATCTTGGTATTAAGGATAGGAAGGCTTGTATCCCAAAGACTAATTTGTATTAAATTTCAGACCCTTCCACGACCAGATATGAAGGTTCTGTGTAGTTTTCTGCTTTCCAGCCACATGCTGGAGAAACATAGAAAAGGTTTTACTGTGAAAATTGCCTGATTTGAAATGTTCTGTATGTTACCAGAGGGAGCATTTTTGTCTGGATACATACATATAAGGATCTACTTTTATTACAAAACAGTTTAGATTCCTAAAATCTAAACTCTGAGAGAGTCTACTGCCTCTTTACAGTGCAATTTAAAGGTGCATCTAAAGATCTAGTGAGATCTGCATGGTTTTCCTGATTTTCAACAGGGTTTTTCAAAGCCACCACTTTCTCAAAACCTGCTTCCTTTCAACAACATTTTTACTAAAATAGAAGTTCTGTTTTAAACCCTGTATCACTGAAATGCTAGGTACTGATTTAGAAAATTATATTTGTGATATGAAAAGTGTGCTTCTCAAAATTGAAAGAAAGCACAGCAATTAGTGCAAATATTTAAAGTAATGGGAAATATAATCTATTCCATAACGCAACAAGTCTTAACTGATTGCTCAAAGAGAAAGAGAGAAAGAGAGAAAGAGAGAAAGAGAGAAAGAGAGAGAGAGAGAGAGAGAGAGAGAGAAAGAGAGAAAGGAAAGAGAGAAAGAGAGAAAGAGAGAAAGAGAGAAAGAGAGAAAGAGAGAAAGAGAGAAAGAGAGAAAGAGAGAAAGAGAGAAAGAGAGAAAGAGAGA
>VWZZ01007444.1:1416899-1454298 GCA_013399095.1 Psophia crepitans | reverse complement strand
GAAAGAAAGAAAGAAAGAAAGAAAGAAAGAAAGAAAGAAAGAAAGAAAGAAAGAAAGAAAGAAAGAAAGAAAGAAAGAAAGCAAGCAGCATAAAGAATGGGAAAGAAAAACCCTAAAGTGTGTGGCAGGATTGAAAAAGACATCCTGGATCATTAAATCCAAAGCTCACATAACCACATGCTGTTTTAAAGACAGAGATTAATTTTCCAGGATTTTCATTTTGACAACACCAAGCAAGGATCATTGTGGTGTCTCACTCGGATCTTTTTCAAATTTGACAATATATAAACCACCTTTAGACCCCCTAGCACTGAATCAGAAACACTGTCAGCACATGAGAGACAGCAGATATGGTATAACCGCTTGCTGTCTTTTAAAATTAGTTGAAAAAATGTGTCTAGCTGCTGTTGCATTGGCAGGTTTTATCTAGGATCAGGTAATAACCTGTCTGTGTCGACTTCATGTGGATCAGGTACCACCTGTCTTTCAGCACGAAAGCAGAAGGCCCACATTAGCTCAATGCTGTGTGCTAGTATTCATTTGGTAGAAAAATGCCTGCCTATGATTTCTGCCCAGTTTGCCCTATAGCTTGTATTAATAACTGCCACCTCGATTTCAGATGCAGAAAATGGGCACAGGTACTGTCTGAAACACTTTCTGTCCATCTTCTCTTCTCATGTTTACGCAGCACAGGGAACTTGAGAATGGAAGGTGCCCTTTTGGGGCAGCTCCGTGCTTGCAAAGTAGAACAACACAACCACCTCAGCTGGGTCTTTATGCACATCTACTTAAAGAAACACAAATACATCATCTGCAATACACATAATTCAGACCATTTGCAGCTGAGTTTTCACTGACTTCATCGGGGAGGAAGACAGCGTGTTCCACAGGGTGTTAGAAATCTGAAAAATCCAGAGGTAAGCACAATGAAGAAAGAATCTCACTGAACCTGACAGTCATTCATTCCTTTTCTGGCCTTTTGCTATCTCCCGGGTATGTCAAAGACACTCAGAAAAAGAAGCTGAATTAACCAAACGGTGTCAATTTAAGAAAAATTATGTAGATCAGCTCTACTAAGTGGATGGACTTTCACTCAGAAATAAAGGTGGCATAACTTGGTTTCATTAATTCATTTCAAAGTGAATTAAACTAAAGCAAATTGAGGCCATTTAGATTCTGATTACATGTACATAAAACAATTTAATACAGTTTCACTAATACATTTCAAATCCAAATTAATTTGGGTTAATTTTATTGAACATCCCTGAGTAGACAAGAGAAGATAAAATCCAGCTTTAAATATCTGTCCTGAGATTTTTGGATTTCTATTCTTTTTCAACGTCTTTCTTCTACTTATCTACCATCACTATTTGAATTTCAAGATAAGTGTCCCACAGTGTACTGTGAGGTTTTTTTTCTTTCAAAAAGAACCATCTGGAGAAACCCAGCAATATTGCCAACACTAGCATTAAAATTGTGAGTCAGGCCTTAAAAAATCATAAGATTTATTTTAAAGTGTGAATCTTTCCCCCACAAATACTGTATTTACATTTTTTAGTGTGTCTCTGATATTTTAGATGTACGTCAGTCACATTTTCAAATGGCAATACAGGAAAAGCTGGCTTGCCTACATAACCACTGGACTGCAAAAGCCACAGCTTTAATAAAACCATCAAATATCGGGAGAGATACAGAGTCCTGAGAATTTAAAAGTCAGGAGTCATGTCAGTAATATAACTGTTTATGTTAGGGATCAACTAAAATGAACTTGTTCAGAAGGGGACAGACAAGAGAGAGACAGCTGAGTTTGAATCTGGAACTCCTTTAGTTCAGATCCCAGTACAGAAATGGTCCATTGTCTCCTTATTGTTTGCATAAAGCTGGAGCCCTGCTTGCTAGAAGAGGATTTAAAGGCAATGTAATGTTTGAGATTTTTACTGAATTCTGATCAAGTAACCTTGACTTACTACTTATCAAAATTTTCTGTGTGTCTGGTATCTAAATTTTCTCCAAAATGTCTATAATAAAGGGGTGTTTTGATCAAGTTTTTACTTAGAAGCTTTTATTTCTTAAAACCAGTTCAGATATACATGTTCCTCTTCTAAGTTACAGACAATACTAGTGGCGGTGATCTTATCTTCTTTTAGTAATAGAACTTCACAGTATCAAGCATTCTGTAGCCAGGTCAACCAGGCTAGAGATTCCCTAAAGGGACTTTTGAAAAAAGTAACAACTGCTGCTTACAGCTGGGGGATTTTCATCCAAACAAAACTTTGAAACAAGTTAATGTAAAGAGAAAATATTTCACACTTGTAATCTGCTTCATTCAATAGATGTTAGTTCACTCTATGCATTCACAGATTACACAGGTAAAGCCTGAGTAGCAGGGCAGAAATGTCTATTCACAGGAGTTAAGCTTGGAGTTAGAGCTACACAACACTCGGAGGGTCTGGATAAAGAAGGGATTCTAGCAATCAGGAATCAAACTGTGACGCTTGGTCCAAAGTGCTTGGAAGTGAAGGAGCTCCTGCAAGTTTACTCATACAAGTAATGAGGATTGATCCAAACGTTCAGAGGAACCTTCCCACAAGGATCTCTCCCACCCCTCCAGCACAGGACCTGAGCTTTTCCTCAGGCAATGCAGGGGCGGAAGGATGGAGAGAAGAGCTCTTTTCTGCTATGTCTACACTTTCTGCAAGTATGACAGCATCAAACCTCAAGCCCACTCATCAGTACAGATGGGCTGGAGAGTCAAAGGGATTTTTTTTCTCTAGCCCCACTCAAAAGAATTATTTTTTCTCAACTTGTGCTTCCTGAATGTATTAGCAGCCCTTCCGTGTTCAGAACTGCAGGTGAGCTTTCTACTACATACAAGTTATATAAGAATAATTACTGGCCCACACGCTGGGACACTTGATGAAGGACATGACTACTTCTGGTTGGTTGTTTGTTTTTTTTTGCAGTCACAAATATGTCATATACAAAGAGCCTTAATTATAAAGCAGCTCCCTGGAGAAATGGAAATTACTTGAGGAGTAAGAATGATTGCTCTGTCCAGGCCATGTCCCACTCAGATGCAATTTGTTTCCTTTTACATCACATCTTTGGTGATGTATTTAAAGATATTATCACAGCTGAGGGTTATAAACATGCATTTTTACTAAAAGTCAGGTCAGAATTTTAAGCCGGATATATTATCCTCCTTGTCCCCTGAATGACTGAGTATACTGTAGACACAGTAACACCTCTTGTGTTTCCATTAGATTCATTCTACAGGAAGGCTTTGATTTCAATATGAACATTTCTAATAAATTACGTAAGGGCAAATGAAAGTGTGTCAAATATGATTATAACTACTAAACAGCTTTACTGAGCAGATTCCCCTATCTACAAGATTGCTACGTGACTGTTATAGGTTGGAGTGATAGGGTAACCATTCATTCTCCAGGTCAGCAATCCTACATGCACAATATTTCTATAACCCCAAATGGCCTGCCTCTAGGTAAGCAGCGGGGCGTATTACAAAAATCCTGAGGTTTCTTCAAATTCGTGGTTCCCAACACCTCCATGGCAAAAATGCAGTGTAAACCTCACACCAAATCAGTATTTACTCAGGACATTTAAAAGACAGACTAGGTATTATAAAAACAAGTTCTGGTCTCTACCAGATAGCTCATCACACTTCTCTTTCAGTAATTCCTGGGACACATCCCCTGAGTCCAGGAATTCTACTGAGAATCTCTATCCATATGAAAATATAACCATCTAAAGCATTAAAAAATCCCAACCAAACAAAAAAGCCAGCAGTTATAATGGCCATTTACACATAGTCTGAAGATCTCAAAAGACAAAGTAACTATGTCCTGACCAAAACACCAGATACTACCTCTATAGCTTTTCCCTCTAGTTTTGAACACAGAGTCGAGTTCTTTCCGGTCCTAAACTGCTGTGTGGTATGACAGTGCACACTTCAGCAATTGCTGTGTTCTGCTGCAGCAGAGAATGAAGTCATCCCAGATGGTATGCAAGGATATACTTGTGTATAATGTGACTCATAGTTTGGAACCACATAAATACGATTTTATTTTTTTTTTATAAGCCATATATTGATGTGGTATATCAAACAATTGTGGAGCAAGTTCTGCATTCTCTCTTATGTGGGTTGTAGAAGTAGCTCCAGATTGACGGCTCTACCAGTAACATATTGTAGCTCTAAATCCTGCTCTCTGGGAAGGAGCAACCTGAGCAGCCAGCTGCTCTTGGTAGCCTTGCTGCATGCTACTTACTGAAAGCAAGAGCCGAGAAGTCTGTCCCATAAACATTGTGCCAAAGCACAGAACAAATACTTTGATTCAAGCTTTGGTTTATATCCTACTTAGAACTCAGCCCCAAATTGGTGTAGTCTTTTAGGATACTTGAAGAGGAAAAATAAATTATATGCAATGCAAAGCAATTAAAGTGAATCTAGCCTAGTATTTAAGATCAAATATTCAGGAATAGGTATTAACATGTGTGAGGGAACGGAAGGTGAATTATTCTCCAGAGCTAATTGACGAGTTTCCTCTAAAGGAAAGGAAACCTGTTTCGATACTTTATTTTGCTAATGAGATGGCACACAAAATGACTTCCTAGTTATTATGCTGAAATATGTCATGCATATTCAAATACTATCTCTGAGGCACTGAAACAATTTAAGCAAGATGAGTTACTGAATACATGAAAGGAATTGACTTCATGATCCAGCTAATGATTAGTTAGACTCAACTGTTAAAAATAATGACTGAACCAAAAAAATGTACATTCACATTAACTGTAACCACTAAAAGTTACTGTGAGCTTGCAGGCTGAATGGCAATTTCATTTTATTTCAACTGTTTGCTTTTCATTTGTCTTAAAAAAACCCCAAGAGTCAAGGTATGTTCTTTGCACATGTGGAAACTCAGCATCAGGTTTCTTGGAGTTGTCTTACGACTAAATTATAGTCAAATATTCTTTAAGGTAGTGCAAAAGTGCTTTAACTCTCCAAGGGTTTTCACACTGCAAGGGTGCACATTCACCCAATCATTTAAGCCAAACATCAGTAAAAAAAGAGTATCCAAATGACATCTGCCTAATACAACCACACAGTACCTTCCTGCTATTACTAAAGATTTTAAACTAGCCCAAAGTAGAGCTGATCAGTACTCTGTTAGGTACACAGTAGAACAAGTTTCCAAACTCAGATCGATAAATTCTCAACAGAGCTAGAATTAATTGTAAACCGGTGATGCCTGTTAACATTATCTTCATGGCTCTTAATGTTTTTTAGCATCCTCCAGGAGCAAAAGATAAGTTAATGGACCCAAGAAACTCTCCAGAATCAGCACCCAGATATGAACGTTTAAGCCCTTACCATTATCTGTGAAATAGGCTAAAACTTGATCGAGCCAAAAAAATTTACAATACATAAAACACATAATGGAAGTAATAACTAGACCTTGAAAAGCTGGAATCATTGCTCTGTGGGAGCAATGCACTGCTAGATCCAAACAGGGTATGAGATCTGACACCTAACCTGGGAGCAAGTTGTACTTAACTGGCTCCGTTTCACTCCAAATGCTTACAAGTGGCATGGTAGGATCAGCGCTTAAGAATGACATCATTTCCCCTCACTGGCTCTGGAGAACCCTTCTGACAAAGGCCATAACTGCATAACATCTTTGTTCACCATTTGACCAAAAATGCACAGCACCCACACCATCAAGAAGGTACAGCTGAGCAGAACGGATGAGACCTGCACCTCGTCTGTGCTGCTGCACCCTGGGCCAGGCTGAACCTGCTGGTGACAGAGGAAGTCATCCACCCCAAGGCTATGGTGACTACAATAAATCCCCCGCACCTTGGAACCAGCTGAGGAAGGGTCTGTCCACAATGTACTCCCAAAGTGGTTCTAATGTACATGATGTAGTCTGAGATGCTCAAAGACTGTCCAACACAGGATTTGTGTCCAACACAACTTCTGCTTACAGGTTTTGACCTTCAGAACAAGACTGCGAAGACAAGGGTCAGGGAGTCTAATACATTTTCAAGCTCTATATTAAATCTGTCTCACCCAGGATATCTAATCCCTCTCTGTTTACAGAATTAATATCTGGTTTATTATCTTCTAATATAATATTTAGGTAATTGGGCATCTGTGTATTTTTTATATGATCTCAAGGCTGTGACTAATTCATCTCTGTCATCCACCCTTCCCTTGGCACCCTATCCCGTGGAATGACTGGCGCTGTAAATGGGCACAGGTTTACTCCTACACGGAATCAGCTGCAGTCTTAGGGCTTTAGATTCTATACATCTCACACACACAAAAATGCCCCAACAAACAAGTCAGCAAGAAAAGCCTTCATGAGAGCATTTTTGAAAAATTTTTCAGCATACTCAGTACACTTCATGTGTACATATTGTGAGGAGGCAGAAGTGAGAGGGTAGCATGCCTGATCAGGGCAGGGAGAAATAGGCAGGTTGGAGTGAAAGACGCTTTAAGCAGAAGTTAGAAAGGACATTTAGAAGCACCTAGCGCCCAGGTAAAGAAAGGCAAAATGCCTTCACTCCAGCTTTCCTAATCAAATTAGACAGATTTGCTGGGTATATACTGTTTCTTGCTTGGGGAAACTGATAATTGCCCGGTTTTCAATGGCAGTAACGTGCTACTGTGCTGACTAGGACAGTTTAAACATAGAAGTCACCCACAGTAGCCTCAAGCTCCCAGAGAAGTAGAGAAATTCATTTAGACCCCAATTTGCTTTTGTAAGGAAAGTTTAAAAAATCTCTGTATATTAAAATTAAGTTTCTAAGCCAACATTCAATCTCTAAACTGACACTTCACCTTGCTTGGGTGTCCCGTGAATTGCAATAACTGGAGCTGATGCAGCTAAAAGGACACACAAAATGACAGAAACAGCCACTTGAGAATGTATAGAAATGTATGGGGCATCCACAACTTCTCTGGGCAACCCTGCCACAGTGGGTGATTTAAAGTTTCATAAATATAACAGAGGCTTGTGCTGCTCATTACTCTGATGAATGCAAATAAAATGAAAATATATGGGAATCCTGCTCACTTATGAAAGATGGTGCACTGAAAGGTACACAAAGTCAAACCCCGAACAGAAAGTCTGTGACAGGAACACTTGCGCTAGGATGGCGCAAGCCAGAACAACTCTGATGGCAATACAGCTGCTTTAGCAGACAAACTTGGTCTTAACTTGGCCAGCTTTGTGTGACTGTGCTTCAAGTCTGAAACGCGTTACACTGAACTGCAGTGTTTAAGCTTTATCACCTGAAATTCCCAATAAATTCACACTGAGCAAAGGTCTTTGTTACATAATAAACCATTGTCATCCTTAATGTGCAGCATATTTACGGTATCTCAGAGGCTAAATGAATTTACTACTAAAATGCCAGCAAAAATCTAACCCCCTACATTGTAAACTCAAATGATGTGTTAATAATCCAGGTGGACTATTTCACACTTGATACTAGAGATTCAGAATAAAGCCCAACTCATTCACCTGAAGCTGCATAATCATTACCATCATACCACACACAAAAAATTGGGAATGTGTCATTTGGTCAATAAAGTAAATACATCTGATTAGCAGCCACAGCTATCTGACTAACAGTGCCATTATCTCCCTACAGTCAGCTTGTTTTCTGTTTCTTTCCATTTATTTCACTACTGTCCTTTGCACTGAAAATATCCTTTGCTGACAGAAAGCTCCATTTTTTTTGTAAAGAAGAGCCTCTGTAACCACAAAGAACAAGTAACCACTCAAGAAAAGATATGAGCATTTTAAAATATTAAACCCATATTTCTCATGTCTGTATCTTTTGAAAGCTATCTGGTTGTCCATCGTGAAGATTAAATGTTTTAATTGAAAATTTCCTGAGGTTTATAAACGGCTTGTTCATTCAATCCACATATCTCTTATTACCAGCACTTATTAGTATAGGATACAATAGAATATAACAAGTTTGGAAGTGATGGCCTTTCTAAACCTGAATTAGGCAGAACACTGATATTCTCTCAGCTTGCAGAGAATGTGCAATCAAAATATAACACTAGGGGGAATCCATTTTGACAGTGGAAAGAAAGTTTCTTTATTAAAATATAGTGCTATTGGGATCGGTTTTTTTTCTTGAGAGCTGCTCATAACTCGGAGTAGTTCATATTACACCATCAGTGCATAAAAGCTCTTGGTAACAAAAATTGGAAATATTTTTCAAGAACAATTTCTGCAAGGCAATCTCTGTATCTTCAACACATCTGCCTGTGCAGACTCTGAACTGAAACTACTGTCCATAAAGTTACTCTGATTAGTGTATCAGCCTCTTTACTAACAGGGAAATATTATAAATAAATAGTAACAAGTTAGTTTAATACAGCTTGAGCAAATAAGAAACCAAAGTATGATCTCATTATCTCTCTCAGTTATCCCCTACTTTTAATGGAAAACAGTTCTGGCTCTTTCCCGAGCAGCTTGCTCTTCTTTTTTTTTTTTTGCTGTGGTTCAGTCAAAAAAATACAGAAGCATGGACAAATGAATCTACATAGAAGGATGAAAAATAACATCAAGGCTCAGTATTTTTCACCTGCTTGCTTGCCCACCTCTTGCCCTCCTGCATAGCAGGAGAATAGCAATCTGGTATTGGCCCCTTTCCCATTTATGAAGATAAAGTAGCCCACATACAGGGAAGTAATGGGGCTCCCTACTGTTCCTTAGTCACTTACATGGAAGAGAAGTGTAAAGGCTCATGGCTGAGTACAGCTTTCACATGACAAAGCACTTTCTCTGTTCATTTGAGCCATTCCTTTCTACTCTGCTCATAACCCTGCTTGTTTCTCAGCTACTTGAACGAATAAAATCCATGTGAGTGAGCACCAAGCTCCAGAATACTACCCAGGAGTGCCTTTGCCGGTGACAATCCAACTTCAGCTTCACTAGCACAGTTTCAAAGATCAGCAGAGATAGACTTGAAGCTAAACTTCAGGCAGAAGCCTTACAGTTTTCAATTTGGGAATGTGGTCCCAAGTCCCCAGGTGCTTTAAAGACAGGGATTGATGGGGGGAACCTGGTGGATTTTATCCCACAGACAGTTTAGATACTGTCTTTACAAAACCATGAGAAAAGAGGTGTACTGCTTCACTCAGCATTCTGGAAAAAAGGCAGATGTCGAGGTTTCAGACCTGACAGACCTGAAGGTGGTAGGAACTAGAAGGGATACAGTGAGTTTCAGCTTTGAATGCTGAAAAGAGAGACGTGGATACTCAGCCCATAGTTCTACAGTTTCATGTTAAGTCAACTAAAATCAATCTATGCTGTACAAGATGATTTAAACAACATCCCTAGCAGATACAATACCTAAGACGACCAACTATCAGCTTCAAACCACTCGCAAGGAAAGTCAAATATGAAAAGCCAGTTGGAGAACTGGATTTAGGATTGTAACTTGTGTGCAGCATTTCTATAAAGATACACACTTATCAACCTAACTGTTCAGATGTCTGGAAGTGGTACTCTTCAATTTCAGAAAATCTACATAATTTATTATGCAATTAACAACCATTGTGGTCGCCAGTAGTTATGAACACCTGATATCCCAAAAGCTCTTTTAGTTGCTCTGAATTTGACTCAGAAAGAAGTCAAGGAAGAGAAGATTGACCATAAATAACAGATATGACATTACTTATCTCCCCAGACTTGAGAAGATAGTTACATTTTTTAAAAACTTCTGGAAAGTACATTGTGTGGAAATCATACCAAGGGCTATTTTAAAGCAATTCATCAGGATGACATAAACATGTGATACAATTTTGGTTTACATGTTCTGGATGTCCTCTCCACTTTCATGTGGACTGAACCTTCTAAACATGAAAGGCTCAACTGATTGATCCATAGAAAATGAAACGTGGCAGGTATTGTAAGTCAAAGATTTTGCAAAATTACCAATGCAAACTTGTTTATTGTTCATCAAAAAGTTTTTTTAAATGGTGCAGATGAAATTGGCTACCAAAGTTAAGACAATTTAATGATACTTCAGAAGAAAAGAAAAACGAAAAAAAAAAAGCTTGGACAACATATCACAATATACTTGAAATATATAGAGGGTATTTGACTGAACTCCATTCAGTCCTTAGAATCGTGACAATTTCTACTTCTGACAACTGGAATTTTAAAGGAACATGGAGGGGGTTGGAAGCCCTCACTGGACTGGGATGGAGGAGGCCTCCAGGCTCAGCTGTCTCACTCATTACCGGACCATAATTAGTTATTTGCCCACTCCCACCTTTATTTTTCCTCAGACAGTTTTCTCTATACATTCGTATATCTTGAGGGTCCAGTCTCAGGTTTGGCTTTTAAATTTAGTCTAATAAATATATTTAATTAAAATAATGCAAATACAATAAAGCAGAAGAATCAAATGTAGCCAAAGGTGTACATAAACTAAGCAAATTAGCTATCAGAAACAGACTAATAAACCCATGAAAATATACGATGGTCATCACGGAGCAGGTATTTCATATGTTCAGTTTGCTGCATTTCAAAAGCAGAACTAGGTTTTCTGGCAACTCATGATGATTTTTATACGAATACCTGTCAAACCCTTCCTTCCTATTTGATCCATGTATCCACAAACTGATCATCCCAGTATTTTCTCTCTGCAGGTTATGAATATCTACCATTCTGCTGCAACACTAAGTGGAATCTTTGTCATAAAAACAGAAACTAAAATAGAGGGTACACAGTCAGATTGCTCGTATGTATTTCACATAGTCTTTTTAGGAAATAAGGACAGGGGATATTCTTGACTGAAATTCATTATCCCAAAAGGCTGGTTTCAAATTTTAGCTTAAAGAGGGTCATGAGTTTCTACACCACAACAGCAAGTGCCTTGGTCAGAATCCTCCACATTGTCACTCCACCAGCGCCAGCATAGGGATGATAGTGTTGGATTTGGCTCTTTGCGTTGTCACTGCCAGAACGACTGAAACAATAAACATTGCCAGAAGGGTGACGCTTTCTGTTTTCAGGACCAACCTATCAGAATCCTGAGAAAATTATTGCACCTTTAGGTAAAAAAGGTAACATATATTTCCCCCTCCGAAATTTCTCTACAGGCCCCTAAAATTAATTGGTTTAAAAATTACATAAATATATTAATCACAAATAAGGTAATTATCTCTAGTTTTAACTTGGAAAACAGAAAGCTGTGGAAGCAGCTGAGTTACTGAACAGTGGATTGACTGTTTTGCACAACTCAAAAATGAGATGTGCAAGCTGAGAGGATGAAAGATTTTTCTTCCTCCAGATGGTAAGCTGCCTAGGCAGTAATTGATTTTAATCACAGATTCCTACAATACTCTTTGTCTAGGAAGGGTTCGGTAGCTACTGATGTCTGCAGCTGAAAGAATATGGTGCCTATTTTCAGCCATTTTATGGTACAGTTGTGAGCATTCACAGTGAACTTTCAGTAGCATAGTTTACAACATTATTATCCCCTCTTTTTCTGTATTTACTGCTTAGTTTCAGTGGTAGGAGTGCTTTAACATTAATTTCCTAAAACACCATCTATACTTTCCAAGCCACTGATTAAGCCATCAGTTTATAGGTAAATATTACCTAATCTACATGATTTAGCAGGTTACAGTATCATATTTTCTATTCACTCATCTGTAAGATGTAACCAAAGCTCCTTGACCTCATTTTTTATAAACTAGTTTCAGTATTCTTGCCAGAAACTGTCACCATAGTTCAACCCTGCCCATTTAATTCCACTATCACTTTAAAGTGAGCATAGTTAAATGCATTTCTCCCTACATTCCCATCTTTCCCAACTGGCTCTTGTGAGGACCACTTCCTGTCATTTTTAATGACACCAGAACATTTATTTCTCATCTTTGCTTAAGTATTCCCCATCATTCCACAACGTAAGACAGCCACCTACCATATAATAAATACAGGGTTGTTCGTATCTTCTTTTTTCTTTCCATTTTTCTTTTAACTGGTTACTGTATCGCATAAAACTTGAACTCTTTGTGTATTCCTTTAATACAGTAATTGGCTGTTCCTAAATTCTGCCTGCTTCTCCTGCATTGCCTGGGAAGACAGTCACAAAAGTACAAAGACTTCAGTCAATGCAAGTGCTTGTGTCCCTTGGGTTTCAAATAGCTTCCCCAACCACTACATATTGCAGAGCACTTTCAGATGATACCCCTTCAGAAATTACTAGATATAAGTCCTAACAACACCCTTTTAAACAAACTGCTGTAAGGGATTAAATAATGACAATCATCCCACAATACTCTCCACCGTTATACTTCTTACCAGACAAAAGACGAAGAGATGAAAGTTCTCACACTGTCTCAGCATCTCAAGTAAAATCATCTGTACTTCAGAAAGAAGAGATCTAAAATAGACTCACTACCGGACCTTTGTGGGGGACTTGAACCAGCTCAAATTCAAATAAGTTTATTTTTAAAATAGATTCAAATATTCCCAAGGAAGAAATAAATGCTCAGGTGTACACAACTAATACAAACAGAAGCTCTCTAACCTTCACAGAGTAATTTCTCTTGTTTGGGCTTTACAGATGCTACAGCAAAAAAGAAGAGTTAAGTACATCATGTACTTGAAACAATTACATACTTTTTCTTTATTATATTTAGCACTAGAAAAAATATGACTGCACCACAGGCATCTCTCAAATTAAATACCATGTACAGTCCCTTCATTTGGTTGATACACTAATGGCATATTGTGTAGCCACAGATGTTCTTTACATCTTTACATGGCTGGAAAGCTGTGTGGAGGAAAAGGACCTGGGGGTGTTGATTGATGCTCGCCTGGACATCAGCCGGCAGTGTGCCCAGACGGCCAAGAAGGCCAACGGCATCCTGGCCTGTATCAGGAATAGTGTAGCCAGCAGGAGCAGGGAGGTGATTGTCCCCCTGTACTCAGCCCTGGTGAGGCCGCACCTCGAGTACTGTGTCCAGTTTTGAGCCCCTCACCACAAGAAAGACATCGAAGCCCTGGAGCGTGTCCAGAGAAGGGCAACGAAACTGGTGAAGGGGCTGGAGCACAGGTCTTATGAGGAGCGGCTGAGGGAACTGGGACTGTTTAGTCTGGAGAAGAGGAGGCTCAGGGCAGACCTTATTGCCCTCTACAACTACCTGAAAGGAAGTTGTGGTGAGCTGGGGGTCGGCCTCTCCTCGCAGATAACTAGTGACAGGACAAGGCGGAACAGCTGCAAGTTGCGCCAGGGGAGCTTCAGGTTGGAGATGAGGAGAAATTTCTTCTTGGAGAGGGTGATCAGGCATTGGAACAGGTTGCCCAGGGAGGTGGTGGAGTCACCGTCCCTGGGGGTATTTAAAGAAAGGTTGGATGTGGTACTTAGGGGTATGGTTTAGTGGGTAATAGGTGTGTGGGTGGGACGGTTGGACTAGATGATCCTTGAGGTCTCTTCCAACCTTAATTATTCTATTCTATTCTATTTACGGGGTTGTGCTGAAACCAATCTTATTTTGTGAGATAAATGAGGTGTTCTGATTTAAGGACTTCTCAGCATAATAAAAACATGAAGAGAAGTGGAGCTTCTTACCACTCAGAGTTCAGATAGGTAGGATAATTTCTCTGCAATGGCTTCTGCCTTTTAAACCTGAATTTCAGAAAGGTGTATGTGAAGACATCCCTCAGCTATTTAGGAGATGTCTGGAAAACAGAAGAAGATGATATAGACTTATAAGGTACGTTAATTTAAATAGCAGTCAAGTATGAAAAACATTGCTTTAATATCAGTGACAACATATTAGACAGAGATCAGCATCAAAGAATGAACAAGGACAGCTACCCACAGAATTTTTTAAACTAAGTAGCTCAGGAACTTGGTACTGTGATATGGCATAGAGTGCAAGATCAGCTATGTCCTGACAAGGTGCCAAAATTCAAAGCCATCTGATGGTGTATTTGACATGAACTGGTGGCTTCCATCCAACTCTCAGTCAGCTGATGTCCTTGACTTACCCACTGACGCTATCCAGCAGCCTCAGCTGAGGAATGAATATCAAGAGGAACTACAACATTCTGTCCTTATACAGAAACGGCAGAAAAAAATTCCTGCTGTTAAAAAAAAAGTTGGAAACTTTTGGAGACCATATCTGGCACCTTTAAATAGCACGAACACTATTTTGTTAAATGACATGGAAAGATTCTGTGCTGGTTTTCCAAAGATGTGCTCACACTCTGTGATGCAGGACAGCTCTGAACAAATTTGCTCTAGCACTGGAAACAGTACAGCTCAGTTTGCAGAGTGATCCCTTGGCTAGTTATCCCTACTCAGGAGGAGATTAGAAAAGTTCAAATTGTGTGCTGCTCCCATGCATCTACTATTGTCAAGATTATATCTGCAAGCACTTCTTGCTGACACATAGAGGCAACCAGGGTCACAAGCCAAATAATTGGGGGTAGAGAGCAGTTATGATATATGTAAATCAGGGAACGTCAGTCTCTCCTTGCTGCTTTAAGGATCACAGTATTTCTCAGATTGCCACAGAACTTTGGCTGTGCCATTACAAGTCACTACAAGCTGCATCCTTGTGCACCTCAAAGACCCCAAAGGATCTTTGCTGCTACCTTTGCAATACCCCTGCTGTGGAGTCTTCTCTACCTGAGCATTTAAGGCTCATGTGTCTCACAATTTTAACATCGAAACAAGGGTCTGGTGAAAGTATCAGTCTGGATTACATTGAATAGGAGCTGGTTTTCCTAATGAGTAGCACAAGCTGGCAATATTTCCTATAATGATTACAGTAAGTAATTAAGGAAATCTAACAGTAAACTAATATTTTTATTAAAACATATTAGTAAGACAGTGATTAAAAATCTCATGACTACAACAGCAATACAAACTGACTGTAACGTAAACTAAAGGATATTCTCCTTTATGATGAGTAATAAAGCACTGAAATGCTCTCACCCCAACGAGTAGAAAAAGCAGTTCAGATTTCAATGTTCTAAAAGCACATGAGCTCACAGTCCTTGCAGGCAATTACATCCAATTACAAAGAACCTTCTCAGACAAAATAATGTTTTCTTATTCCAGGAAACTTCATGGTACAAATTATAGAATCACAGAATCTCCTGAGTTGGAAGGGACCCATAAGGATCAGAGTCCAACCCCTGGCCCCACACAGGACCAGCCCAACCAGAGCAGATGACTGAGAGAATTGGCCAGACACTGCTTGAACTCAGCCCAGCTCAGTGCAGTGACCACTGCCCTGGGGAGCCTGTTCCAGGGCCCCACCACCTTCTCAGCGAAGAACCTTACCCAACCTAACCCTCCTCTGTTGCAGCTACATGCTGTTACGAAAATCTGCTTTTTGTTACTATTACTACATTTTTTTCACTGTAGTGCCTGTGGATACCACCCAAACCTGGGACCCTATTGTGTTAGACACTGTGCAAGCACATGAAGACAGTTACTTCCCTCAAATGCAGAAGAGGATGAGAAGGTCATGTTATGCTTCTCATTTAATAACAAGCTGAAGTACAGGGGATACAAGTGGTTGCCTATATCATACACAATTTATGGCAGAGACAGGAATCAAGCCCAGTTCTCTCTAGAACCAGTACCAGGACTGGGAAAAGCACCTTTTCCCTCTAAGGGGCTCATCACACACTATCTTTTTGGGGGAAAATACACAAGCGCTTCTTTGCAGGATTGGAGCTTAATGACTTGTCACTGTAGTCAAATAATCCAATTCAAAATACCTACGATTTTTTAATGATTCAGTGACGTACCCAGATCCTGTACACATTAGAAGTGCCTGGTTATTGTGCTGTCTCATTAGAAGTTGCACAAAGTAGGATTCAAACATCCTTTACTACTTCATTAATAAAATAAATTTATCTTCTAATAGGAGTCCTTCAGTGTTCTAGATCTGCATTTTACATTCAAACACGCTCTGTCTCTTGTCTGCTTGCATTAAAAGAAAATCGTTTTGACCAACGCTCTGGCAATGAAATCGCACTCCCCTGCATACGGTTATTCTCAGTCAGTCTGCAGTGTAAATGATACTTAATAGATAAAGAGACATGCTGTCAAGATCAGCTACGCATGTGTTAAAGCTCAATTGTCTCTAAGGTAGCAAGGAATCCGATCTGGAACACGTTTCAATACAAGCAACAGGGCTTCTTCCCTCCTCTTCACTGTACTTATTTCTCTTTGCATAAAGACTCTATTAGGGTAAATGCAAAAACTTTATCGCTTATAAACGAGGAGACTGAGAGAAAGGAAACCAAGAAACCATCTATCTGACTAAGATGATGCTTTGTCTTAGTATCACAGGTGGCACTAGAAATCAGGAATCCACAGATTTCAACCTCTTACTGGATCATCAAGCCCAAATGATATGTCAGTGGTTTATTCTACAAAAAGATTTACTGGAAGCCTTAATGGTGTTTTACTCTTCCTCATTAGGATTACCCAGTGAGGAATAAGCTCCTTAGTGTGTGGTACAGAATAACCACATTCACACAGACCCTCCTCTGTTTATGTTTGGGCAGCATCCACTTCTGGTCCATTCCCTAACAAGAAAGAGATAATCTGCAAAGTCAGTACCTGAGTCCTGGGCATCCTTTTGCAAACACAACTCAGCACTGGGAGCTATGAGATACTTCCACGCTCTCCTGAGCCAGGTTTGCACCAAGGACTGGTTATGTTACTAGCAATAAATTCATTTGGAATGACAATATTTTGAGATTTAAAATTAAATATAAAGCTCTACCTTTGCTTTTTCCATATTTCCCAGTCAGCTACAAAGTTTCCTGTCATTTTTTGACAATCACTATTTGCAATTAAAAAAAATTAAGGCATCAAAATTTGAACCTTTTTTTTTTTCACCAAGACAAAATGTTACCATGGTGGGTTACTTGCTTATAGTCATCATGAGGTCAGGACTATGAAAATCCATTCAGAGCAAAAAAAAAGCCGTATCAATCCAAAGAGAGGAATTTGATCTGATTGGTTAGAAAAGGAACTTTGGGGACAAGTGGAGGGTCTTTACTTTATCGGACTACTGGGAGAACAACATACTTTTTTTGACAACACAAGAAGTAGAAGGCAACCACACTATTAAGAATTGCATCATTATCCAGACACATTGCAAATGTTCCCAAAAGTTAATGCACAAAGCATGTCAGCCTGGGAGAAGATTTAATTTATTTGGGAAGTTCTTATGCAGCTACTGACTTCAACCATAAAAATTATATCAAAGCTCTGTCTTCATCTCCAGCATTGTTTCCAGCTGTGTTTAAACAAATGAGATTTCTTTTGTCATCATCTGCAGCTGTATTTCCCTTATCTTTTGCTGTCTTTCAAAAGCAGTTCACTGTGATAAATTCACAGAAAATGCAGCTTCATTCCAAGGGGTTTTCATTTCTTTCCCGCTCTGATGGTCACTGATCACAGACACATAAAAAAGAAACTGAGACTGAAATTATACTAAAGGCGAATTAGTTTAATACACACAAGGACTCGTAGGTCTGCCCTTAAAAGCAGTGTGTCATTGTCAGGGCACTGATGGGCCCTAGTCCTCTCTGCGCATAGGAATGATGTATTGGTCTAATGTTGCCTTCTGCAGCATTAATATACAGGATACAAGAAAATCCACACACTCACCCCAAAGGCTCCACTGAACAGACAACATGAGAGAATAAATGTACGTTAACACATGTTAATGCTGTTTTAGAAAATATTTGGAGAAGAGGGGAGAGAGGAAAGACAGCAGTTATTTAATTATCTGTCATCTCTGCCATGTCCCCTCATTCACTTGCATGCATCTACACTCATACACAGTAACAGCACTTAGGGAAGAAGGGGGGGCAGGGAGAAGAAAAAAAAGGAGGGGCTGCATAGAAAGTTAAGCTGCAAGTAAAAATTCTCCATGAATCCAGATTGCAATGCCTGTTTTTCAAAGATATGTCAAAGTCTTGGAGATAAAAAGAGAGGTGAGAAATTTACCCTCTGTACACCATAACTGATAGCAGGGGGACAGTGACACAGACCCCAACTTCATTCATAGATGCCTCTGAAAACCTGAATTAAGCTGCTTATTATCCTGGGACATAATGTGACCGGCTTTACAGAGATCAATGTCTTCTCTACAGATGCCTGCTTGCCAGCTGAGAAATCAATCAGCTAAGCCTCAACAACTGCCAGAGGAGCAACCAAGGGCATGCAGCCTTAATACTAAATTTAAACAGAGATTACAGCACCTATTTCCCCAGCAAAGTGTTTCTGCATTAGATTGTAGGAACTCCCATTCAGAGCTGCTGTCACAAATGCAGGGAAGGGGAGAAATGAGATCACACTTTAGTGCGTGTGAATTGTCATATTCCAACAGCACGAGGTTTTTCCCTGCAATGTACCCCTCTTTTTTGAAATATCCTCGCAGCACCTGACCCAGGCACAAAAAGGTCAATGCTCTCAGTGCACAGAGGGCCATCACCTCTTTGGTGAAAACTTTACACTCTACTTCCTTATATGCTGGAACATGACAAAATTCACCAATGTGTACAGGCTGCACAGTTACTGATGACATCCTTTGATAAAATATCCATAACTAAAGAAAGATATTGTTTTTATAACTGCTGATGGACTTTTCATGAAAGTCTGAAAGAAAGGAAAAATACTCAGCTATGTCATGCAGATATCTGCTTTCCCTCATTGGAGCTGATTTTGGATTTTGAGCGCTGAAGGAGGAAGAAGAAGGAAGAGAGTAAGACAAATCCCCAAGAATTCAGTTGGGTGAAATTCATTCTTTCAGAAATCCAGAAAACCTTGGTTATTGCATAAAGCCACTTTTTTTTTGCAAATGCTGTAAAGTCCAGAGCACTGAGGAGGGGTGGCACTCAGTTCTTAGCTCCCTCTTTCAGGGCTTGGGAACAGCTGCTGTACTTACGGGCTCGACTTTGGCAGCTGCCACACACTGATTACAGTGACTGGTAAACGTGGGTCTTCCCAAGTGATTTTAGATTCTCTGACAGTTGAAGATTTGAGATTTAGAGATGACCATCTGCATGCTGCGCTGCAGGAAGACACATGCGGGGAGGACACCCTTTTTTGTAATAATATTTTTCAATCTTGTGAAAGTTACTTCTGATTGAGTTAAACAATCTGGTGTGATTTTCTGTTCATATGAGTTAATGAAGTTTTCAGTTTATCTTACTCATCAACGTGCAAATTAACTCCAACATGATTTAGAGAAGAAAGAAAATTAGACATCAAAGAGGGTGCTGGGCTTTCCACCTACAGCAACTTCAAGCTCAGTTACTGTCTTTGTGCCCAGTCTTTGCAAACCGTGTGTCTGGATGCAGTGCACGTGAGATCCTGACTGCCAGCCAGGAGCCTGCCACGCACAGAAGACACAACGGTGCAGCACTTCACTCATAAAGGTATGCAGTGGCCTGAAGACCACTGCAGGTTACCTCACCTCCCGGAATGGCATGTCGATTCACCCTCCATGCCCATCTGGCCTCTCTGCTGAAGTCAACGAGCAGGATGACCTAGTATCAGTGAATGAGCCGTTTGTGCCATACTTGCAAAGTTCATGTTCCAAAAGACTCTGAACTGTTTTTCTCCACCAATTTCCTGGGTAGAATTCAAATAAGTGCTGAAGTACTTTTATGTTTAAATCCAATTAGAAATTTATTTTCACAGCCTTCAATTTCCCATCAAGAACCTACAATACATTTTGAAGTCATACTTTTAAGTGCGTTGTTCAAGAAACCATACACAGGAAATAAATGAAAAATTTATCCTTATGATATATTGATCCTTATGATTCCCCTCCAACTCGAGATAGTCTATGATTCTATGATATATGTAGGTGACACTTGTAAATAACAGAGCATATGAGAAAAACAAGCTCTTTGCATATTTCTCGATGAACAAATCCAGTAATTAGAGCTTTCTCACACATACCAGATAATCACAGCACAGAGAAACCAAAACAAATAGAACAAAATGGGTACATGATAAGTGTTCTCTCCCCAAACCAAACAGATGGTTTGGTTTGGACTATGTCAGCAGGGGTGTGGAAGGAAACACTACAGAATGGGATGTTCCCATGTCCCAGAGCAAGAAAGATCAGAGGAATCTCTGAAAAAGGAAAGATAGCTACTCAAAACGATCCACTCCTTTCTAACGTAGTAATTTCAGTCCCTCCTGCATAACATCTCAGATTGCGGCAGACAGTATTTGAGGAGGTTGGGTTAGTACACAGTGAGGCTAAACGGCATCCCGTGCCTTAAGCAAGAACATCCTGGAGACAAAAAAAAAAGATGGAAAAAAAACCAAACCAAAAAATATGTCAAAAAAACACCAGCCAAAAAAACAAAACAGAGAGAAAATAGCTAGGGATAGAAGAGGAGGAAGGTATGACTGGATTACAAATTAAAATTAAACATTTTAGAGTTTGGTTGCCTGTTTCTTGCTAATTATAAGAAAAGATGTTAGATGATGAAGAAAAGGACTATTTCACAGCTCTGATTTAGGATTTTTTCCCTAAATTTTAAACCCTACAGGAAAATAATCTATAAAACTGATATGAGATAATAAAATCATTCTTCAAATTTCATTCCTTCCATTCGTTTTTCATCAGCAACATGTCCAAGACTTTTTGATAGTTAATGACATTTTGGCTGACTGCAAATTCAAAGTCGACCCTAAAAAGGTTACTGTATTTTATATGCTGTATAATCTTTCCCTGAGTTTAATATTTTTATGATGTACATTGTACAGATATGTCTACAAGATAGACCTCATTTAGAAAAAGGATTAAATAACTGCAAAGTCCTAGCATTCAAGGCATGCTATCAGTAAAAAAGTTTAGAGAGATAATATTTACTGTGAACTATTTCTTCCCTTTGAAGTGGAAAGTGAAGTATTCTGTAGCTAAATGAGAAATGACTCACTTTCCGAACATAAATCAGTATTTTAACTGATTGAATTAATTGACATTTGGTATCTTAAAGGGTAGATTGTTTGTAATTTTTTCAGAACTATGTAGGTCTGAATGCCTTGGTCATAAAATCAAAGTTCATAAAAGAGAGAAAATAACAAAATTCTTCCTTACTGGTTAATCTTTCTTGCAAAAGTTGCTTCCAGGAAATGTATAGTGTAGGGAATCCCGTTCGGAAGATCTCGCGTTGTACGGTGAGCTTAGACACACCCCTATGGCTTGCACAGAGCCCCACAGTGGCCACACCCCATAAAGGGAGGATATAAACCTGTGATGCAGTTTAATAAACGCCATTTTGCTCATCCATCATATTGATGTCGTGATCACTTGGCCCCGAGGTGAGAGTCCTCAGGGGTGAGGTGTTTGTTCTCAGAGTACAGGACCAGTAGTTGAAGTCCCCCACTGCAGCTCCAAGAACATGGAAAGCAGCAGTATAGCTCCCATGCTAATGAATGCTATCATTCCCAGGGATGCTCAGGGGCCTAGAGCAACCCTACGTGAACCCAAATTGCAAATAAACCCCTCTCATATATAGAAATAAAGTTCACTTTGTACTAAAATAGAGTCATCAATAGAATGGGAAATAATTTTTAGTAAGGAGAACACCTATTCGTAGTCCTGAAATGGATGAAGTGTTTGGCTTTCAGTTCTACACTGTAAAGAAGCTTGGATCATCTGGGTATTCCGTATGGCCCTACAGAAGTAACATGTGACAGGATCCCGATCCAATTAAAAGCACAGGCAAGGTTCTCTGTAATTTTAACGGAGAAAGGATTTTTCTCAGCATATCAACTACTTTTTTTTTTTTTTTTTAATGTGCATGTATACAGATTAAAAACATACTGTTGCAAATACAGGTCTAATTTACTCCTGTGATTCCAGCAGGATGAGTCTGAAACCACTGAAGCAGAACTAAGATAAGAACATGGTCTATTATGTGAATAAACATTTCCAAAGCAAGAGAAAAATATCTGTTGACTGGAGACAGAGCTAAGAAGTCATGCAGGAAACATTTTCTCTCACAGTCTCTCTCATGATCAGCTCAAACCAAGAGCTTGATTCTACTGCTCTTCCAGAGCAGCCACATCCCGTAACTCTAATGAGAGATTAGCTGGAATACAAATGAAAGGCTCAGGACTAAATTTTGTAATGACAACTCAACAATAATTTCTTTTGGAATACTCTATTTCTGAAAACCTTTCACCTTATGTTAGCACAGTTAACTCCACTAGACAACTTTTGCTCTACCAGCTGAAGTCTAAATACTTGGAAGATTATCTTACTGCACTGACCGAGGAAGGTACTTAGCCACGTACCTGATTTTATGTGCTGGGGTAACTCCCTTGCAATCAAGTTTCTCATGTACTTAAAATGTGTTGACTCAAGAATAATTTTATTTTCTTAGTTGATTTTTCCACCTAAATAGGTCCTTTTCCTATTCTGACGCTTTTGAATTTAACTGTTTCATAATGAACTTTCTGTTCATTTTTACATCATTACCAAAGTAATTAGTTCATGGGCTGCTTCAATCTGAATCTGATACAGTTTTGAGCAATGGCTCAAACCATGACAATCCCTTCATCTCTTGTAACTACCACCTTCTACAGCCATAACTAGTGTTTTAATAAGTGCTTCTGGCAAGTAGTATGTTAGGGCTCTCAAGCTAGTGATTAAAATATCCCCTACTGAAAAAATCCCCTGGCTTGGTCTTTCCTGAATCCTTCCTCAGGTTTCAGAAACTGAAACTGTGCAGCACAACAAGGAGGAAATGAGAATAGTTCTAAGGCTGTTCCTGGGCTGTCCTCTGGCTATTATCATTCGGACATGTCTGAGAGTCTGCCTAAAGCTACAGTAAATACTTTGTACAGCATAGCTTGAATCACTGCAACACTGTGCTCTGCTTTGCCTAGCAGGGATGTCTTGTCTGAAATCATCCATAATCTGCCCATTATTGACAGGAGAGTTGCTTCTCCTTTCTGTAACTCTGGACATAGAAGTCATCTTTTCCTTATACCTAACTCAGGATTTCTTTCAAATTGTACTTAAGTATTTTGTGTACAGTCGTGGCTTCATCAAATTCAATGTGTTTATTTTCACATATATTCGAGTTCTCTTGGTGCCTCAAACTAGTCAATCATTTAATTTAATTTGCAAAAACACTTGGGGGCAGAATTTGCAAGAAACAAAGTTATAATACAAGAAATTATTTTCTTCCGGTTTTTATTTTTAGTTTGCACTGTTTTGGAAATTAGTTTGATGTTAATTCACTGGAAATGAAGCTAGTTTAATTTATTCATTGGCAATTCTCAAGAGAAACTTTAGGATTTTTTGTAGCCAGACCTATTAATCTAGAAGTACCTTCTCTATTTTTAATGATCTGCTTTTGCTTTTAGCACACTGCTATCAGGAACCGATGACGTTATTTGGACATGTTTGAAAACAAGACTTTCTACAGTAAGTTTCATCTGCTCATTTATTATTTGCCTTGAAGCTCTCATCAGAGGTAGATGACAGAATGTTTTTCAAGATACCTGCCCTAAATGCTTTGAAGAGGCTTATTTATGTCATTATTGCAGTATGAATGATTGTATTGATATTAATAAGGTTTTACCATTTGCATCCTCTGCACCTCTTATGACAAAAATTTAAATGCATGCAACTGTCATTTTTTCTCAGTTCCAAAAAACTAAAAGAAGGTTCGAGAACCTTCATAATGGAAATATCACTGCTCTGGGAAGGCATTTAGGAGTCTGTTTTGTGAGCCTGTATTTGGTGAGGATGGCACTGAAATACCTGAAAGCTGGTGAACAATAAAAAGGGCTTATCACCTCCACGTGTAGGTATATTTCTACCTGATGCTCTGCAAGCAACTGGCTGTAAGCAACTGCTGAAGGAGCACAGACAATGGCTCTCACACACACAATGAGCAGCTTGAGATCCTCTTCCTCCACTTGTCTGACCACTATGCAGCCTTAGATCTGCTCCAGTTGCTATCACCTTCCTCTGTCCTTCACACATTGGAAGAGGAGTAGCTGCAGTAGCGGGCCCATGTAAAGGTACCTCTGCTGTATTCATGCATGATTATTGGGGAGACACAATAACCATGTTTTAAACTCTCTTCATTTAATCTCTTACACGAAAATCTACTGCCAAAAATTAGTGACATTTTTTTCATTCCATTCATGTGAAATCCAGAAAATAAAGACAGCTTTGCCCATTTGTAGAAGAGGGAGTGAGTGCATAGGCAAGGCATGCAGTCATCTAGCTGATTGCAGCATAGGCTGTCACAGTCATGATCAATTACGACTGAGATCAGTTTTTCAAGTGTTCAGCAATCTTCCAACGTAATACTTTTTACAAAACTACACTAAGTTTAGCACACTAAGTACGTGAGGTGTTTCAGCCAGCTTTCTTTAACTGGAAATATATTTTCTGGTATTATGTTTTGCTTCTGCTTTAGTATATTAATACTACCAAGAGATGAAGATATAATTTAAGGTTTGTTTTCACATTTACTAGTACTAGATCTGTGCACTGGTGATCCATTTCCCATGGCACAAGGCACCTGAGGTAATTATTGGTGTGGAAAAGAACCCACCATTTCTTTGTGTGACAGGGAGAAATGGACGGTTAAAAATTTAGACAGGTTTGTGGTCTGCCCAATTTGAGGGGTTTTGTTCTGTGGCATGGTAAAGCTTGAAAATATTATACAGCTTAGGGGAAGCTATTCACTGTGTAGTAATTGCAGTTCTATGTTTGCTTTATGTTCACACATTATTATCTGACTGCCCATTTAGGAGAAATAATTAGAACTTAGCTAACTATAAATAAGACAGATTTGTTCTTTCTGGCAAATTCCTTAATGTAACTGATTACCCTTGGCAGAAAAGCTACCATGGCATGAACCTCTTAAATAAAACCTGCACAATCATCTTTCCATCTGTCTAACTACCATAATTAAAGACATCAGCAGTGAAGAAAACGAAGCTTTAGGTTTGGTTCTCAAGTATGGATGGCATCTATCATTTATTGACAGACAGGATTATTTACCTTCATTTCACCATTTTGATCTAATTTTCTCCTAGTACAAGGAGACCTGTAGGGGACCAACAAGTATGACTGATGCATTCTGCTTTCAGCTACATCAGTAGAACATTGAATGACTTCATTCAGTTGAATGACTTCATTCAACAAAAAGAAAAATTTTACTCATTGGGTGCAGACAAATCTAACGTTTTTTAGTAAGATATATGCATGTGGGAGACAAAAAGGAAATAAACTTTTTTATATATGTCGTGGTTTTACTCCAGCCGTTGGCTGGGCACCACTAAACGCTCGCTCCGTCCCCCTCATTGGAAAGGGGGAGAGAATCGGAAGAGTGAAAGTGAGAAAACTCGTGGGTTCAGGTACAAGAATTTAATAAGTGAAGCAAAAGCCACGTGCACAAGCAAAGCAAAACAAGGAATTAATTCACCGCTTCCCATGGCAGGCAGGTGTTCAGCCATCCCCAGGACAGCAGGGCTCCGTCACACGTAATGGTTACTTGGGAAGAAAAACGCCATCACTCCGAACGCCACTGCCCCCCCTTCTTCTTCCCCCCAAGGCCCTTATAAACCGAGCATGATGCCATATGGTATGGAATACCCCTTTGGTCAGTTTGGGTCAGGTGTCCTGTCTGTCCCCTCCCAACTCCCTGCACACCCCCCAGCCATCCCACTGGCAGAGCGGTGTGAGAAGCAGAAAAGTCCGTGGCTCTGTGTGAGCATCGCTCAACAACAGCAAACACATCTCCACTATCAGTGCTGCTTCCAGCACAAATCCAAAACACAGCCCCATACTGGCTTTCTTGAAGAAAGTTAACCCTCTCTCAGCTGAAACCAGGACAATATATGACAGAAGAGTATAGAAAAGTTGTGCCCATTTTCAGATCATATTGGACTAATGCAGAGAAGCCTGCTGGTCTAGAAACTTAAGGGAAGTGAAGTTGCCAGGGCTATCACTCCAACTGGGATAATTTGTCACAAGCCTACTGAAATGAAAATTCACAGAATCATAGAATCATAGAATCATTAAGGTTGGAAGAGACCTCCAGGATCATCTAGTCCAACCGTCAATTGACCTATGACAACTTGCTCCCATTGTAAGTCGACCCACTCACATAATTTGTTCAACAGTTTTTGGCCTAGTCATGCTCTTGTTGAAGTTTCAAATCTACTTTCCGAACTAATTGTGTTCCTTCGCTTTATATGTTTTCTCCTTGCCCTGACTTCTCTCTCTTACATATGTCTTGTATCAGATGAAGCAAAAAGAGACAGAAACTGTTCTGCTATCGTGATCCATCACATCATAAAATATTTGATGCCCCAACTCAAGGGAAGCAAAAAAGGTTCTATTTAAAATATTGGAATTTGAAACTAGAATTCTGCAGATAAATAACTTATTTAGAAAATTTGTCATTTTTACTCATACATAGTCAATACTATAAAGATTAAAGTAAACAATATTATCTCAAAATGTGTTTGATCTTATAACTACAGAGACTGGAATGTGAGGTTAGATATTAGTTAATAAAATATCTGTGAAGTACATACCCTTCTGGAAAGAGAAGCAGTCTGAGAGTAGAAGTTCTGTATTTGGGCGTCATCTAAGTAGGTTAGTAAGGAAGCATCCTAAGGGAAGGCACTGCCTCCTGTGGTTTGGATCTGACACAGAACCGTCTTTCCCTGTTGGTACGAGTTGGCTTGAAGCAGAGTGTTGTATGCCAGTTTTGCCTACCCTCCTGCAGATGCTCTCAGCCCCTGCTGTCGGTTACCACTGCCAACAGTGTACCTCCCACAGCCATGAAGCAGACAAGTGCAGTCACTGTAAATGTTATGGGTTGCAAAAGATGGCAGTTCTGATCCTTCTCAAAAACACGCAGCTGCGAACTGGCAAACTGATCTTCAGCCTACAGAAAATCTCGCCGAGGGAAACCTTTTCTCATTGAATGTGACCTCTCATTTACAGAGAGTTCTTAACCTAAATTACCTCATTAAATGCATAAAATGGGAGGAAAGTGAACATTCAGGCATGCAATAAGTGTTTCATTTTTCTCTCCTCACTCAGGTAGGTAGCTAACACCTGTCTCAGAATGATCTTATAGGTAGCTCAGCCAGATATTTTTGTGTAACTGTATAGAGAAACCCTATCTGTGTAGGTGTTCTCAAGTCTCAAAGTCTTTGTTCTCAATTTTCTTTCTTTGTCAGATGAGTTATTCCAGTGAATGAAATACAGTTGATCTCTAACTGGAGAGCGAATAGTCAGTTTGGAAACAATAATTTAAAAAAATCCATTAAGTACAGAATTATCATTTGTATTGTTTCCTTTATATTTTTGTAGGGTTTGAGATTGGATAATACACAAGTCAAACTGCAATAGTTTCCTCACGTCAGAGATTAAACACTGGTTTCCTCTTCTTCACCAAACTGTTTGTTCCTTCTCCTTGTGCAGACCACTGCAGCATACCTGCAGCAGTTCCATAAATATAAATTATACTATAGCACTTTCATCCTAATTTAGCACTTCAAAACAGATAAACTGCAAACCTGAGGAGAACTGGGGGTAGGGGAAGTATATAGTAGAAAAAAGTTCCTAAGCAGAGAGCAGAAAGATAAAAATAGATTAGGCACATAGCAGAAAACAGAAAGCCAAGCTTGAGATTCCGTGGGTAAATCCAAAGGAAACTGCTGTGATCTTCCAAACATCCCCATCTGGATATGTGTCAGAGCTTTCCCACACAAGCCTTGTGCTCCTTTCTCAGTTCTGGTAATCTTATTCCAAAACCTTCAAGATTACGTATCTCCCTTCTCCTGCAACTTCCTCTGTTCTTTTGCCCAAGCCAAGATGTGTGGCTGAGGCACATCTACCCTGCCCTTCCTGACTTCCCCATCCAAATCAGCTGCTCAGTGGGATAAAGGAGAAGGACACAAAAGTCCAGGAACCTGATTGGGTTCAACCCTTAGTTTTCACAGCAGCATCTGGCAGCTAGAGCTGCACATCCTCCAAGAACCACAGCCAGTTGCGTAGGAACTGCTTCCCACTGCTGCTCCCTGCTCAAAGGGATAAAGGGATTTTCAACAGAAATCCTTCCTGAAGGCTCCAGCTGCATCATGGTCTTTCCCAGTTTCAGTAACGTGCCTGGGTGAACAACCTGCCTGTAAAAGCCTAGCTCACTGTGTCCAGCTTTTTTCTTCCTGTACCTTGACCTGGGCCTAAATGCACTCCCCTTGAAGGGGAAGTTAAGTTCGATTTCTGCGTATGAAATCCAGATGGGTTGGCTTGGCCATCGCTATACTGTCGCCTCCTTCCATATGCTGCCCCACACAGAGTCAGTCCCTGTGTAGCATTAATGCACACTGAGGAGCCACTTAATGCTGTAACAGTTCAGAAGACCTTACAACGTAAACTGAGCTACCATCCCAAAAATGTCAAGATAAAAAATTACAGTTATAATTTTAATCAATTAACTTGTGGGTTCTGAGCCTTCAGATTAGACTGTGTTCACACTCGCAGTGTTTTGAATGATACTATGAAGGCTTGATCCTTGTTCAACTTATTTCTTTTTTGAACAAAAATAGACTCTCTTTGAGTCACCTGACATCAGTGTTCGAGGCTTCCACATAACAAATATTCACTAGGATGTCAAGAAGCTTTTGTTGTTTTCTGGTATCAGAATAAAACTGTGATCCCAGCGATGCCTAGCAGGTTTCTTTATGAATAGAAAATAAAGAACTGTGCTGTTAAATACAGTATTGCAACTGAAAGTGCAGGTGGGCTAACCACAGAAAAAAAAGAGGCCAACAGATAATGAGAAATTTATGTACACGGGAACTTAGTGTAACAGTGCTTACTTTACAATTATTAAGGGAAGAAAATTTATAAACTTCTGGGCCATTCTACGAGTGCTCTCCTTAAAACTATTCTTCCTTGTTAACAAGCCTATCACAGAATCATTCTTTTGAAATGAAACGTCGCTAACTTCAAAATTATATTATAATTAAAGCTCAGTCATAACGTATAGCACCAATCTATTTTCACACATCCAAGTGTACAAATACCTCACGCTTAAATAGCCTTCTTCAAAAATCAATGCCGACTAGTCTTGAGACAGGAATTTCTAAGTATGAAATAGAAACATGTTTCCAGAAATAAAAAAGATGTGATAAAACAGTCCAGTTCACATCTGATGGGTGAGAATAAAATGCTGGAAATTTCACTTAGAAAGCAACAATATTTTACATACAGCTTAATGTGCTTTAGAGCTAGGTTTCCACTGCTGGATAAATTACAACTTTGCTACTCTTTGCTGCAGAAAACAAGCATAGGAAGGATTCTGGTTTTGCAGATAAAAATTTACACATGATATTAAATTCCCTTTTAACACTCACTGTTATAACATCACGAAGTACATGTATACTTTGGTATCCTGGGCCTCCTCAGTTAAACTGGCAATTTAGAACAAAGACTATTTAGGATACAGTTTCAATACAAGGAAATAGAGAAGTCTGTGTTGGTGCATACATTTCCAAAGCTGAAAGGACAAGACTTCAGTCTAAAGCTATAAATTATTCATAGCATATTCTGACACACTGGGGAGGAGACCTGAATATTCATATGCCACACAACTGGTAAAGTCCCCATAAATCCGGGAAATGATGAGATTGTGGAAACTTTCCTTATTTTCATTATACAGGCCTTGTGGGACAAGCTGTGCCAGAGAGGACTTCACTGATACAAGATGTGCAATCAGAACAGATGAATCTGTGGAAGACTTGAGCCCTGAATCAGAGTTCCTATTTTTTGAAGCAATTTTCCCCAGAACAACTGGGGATGCCAGCAATTTGAGAACCGTATTCTGAAATCACAGACACATAAAAGATTACCAATCATATTGTACTCGTTTGCTAATCAGTTTGGAACTTGTTTCCCCAACGCATCCATATTCAATAACGTAAACATTGGATCTGTGATTCTCTGTCACCATTGATTTTCTTTAGCCATTTATAACTAGACAAAATGGGTGCAAAGCATAACTATTCAAATTTGGTGGCAAGTTCTATCTATTATGTGTTAATAAAATCGACTACTTAATGCCCTTGATGTTAAAAAATGTGTCTAACAATTGCATTTCAACGAAACAAAATAACTATTTCTGTAACATCAGTAAAAATTTTTGCAGATAAAGTATGTTACAGCACTGGCCAGGCACTGGGAAATCAAGACTGCAATGTTCTTTTTCCTTTTGAAAAATCATTTGATTTAAGCAATTAGTGTTCTTGTCACAAACACGTTCTGGACAGATGCCATATACACGCTTATGCCCTCGAGTCTGATGTGCAAGACTAGAAAAAAGTCCTCAGTCACTTTCCTTGCCTTTTCCATACCCTTTCTATACAATCAGCAAAAGCTGATTAGCAGTTTTTAATCTGCCTGATACATACTTCTACGACCTGAACATGAGTATTCAGAATGCATCCAAAATACAGACCAATTGTGCTTTTGTGTTCTTTTCCAGGAGACAGTTGACCCTGAAACAGTTTTGACACAACTAGAAGAATGAAAATCAAAATGGACACAGCATTTAGAGGGCTCAGTTTGCTCTGTAGGTTCTTTAGAAATCCTGTTCTCCCAACTGTCAGTGGACAGAAGGGGCAGAAAAGCTACAGGGAATGAAATGCCTGAGTGAAGATGTGGTCTCCATGTGGTACGTTGACAATGCTCTACATACGCCATATAGAAAAAGAATGGTCGTCTTATAGTATGGTGTGGAGTCAAAGCACGTGTGAACTTCTGACTCTCCCACAAAGTTCCTGTGTGATCTTGGCCATCTACTTTAAATTTTGTGCCTCAGTTCCCCTCTAAAATGGAGTTAATACTGCCTTTCCCCACCTTCTGTCCATCTATCTTGACCTCTAAACAATTAAGACAGACTGACAACACCTTATATATGTTCTGTTCTTGTCTGGGCTATCTAGGAATGACAAAAACTCGGCTATTAAGACTTAAATAGTAATTAATAGTATGAGTGCCCAGACTCCGCCTACACTTAATCTCTCTACTTCAGTTTCCCCACTGCAACATTACTATTTTTTTTATTTCTCATGATGTGTAATGAAGCATATATTAGCTTTGTCAGTCCATTGCCTCTTGGCATACAGTGCCAGGAGAGCACTAAGGACTATTGAGCTAAACAGCTGATAGAAGCACCCCTTTATAAAGGATTTGGGTAAGATTAAATGACATGAAGAATAAAACTGATGTTAACCAACAGTCATTGCAAAGAGTTATTTTCAGGAGACTGTTGCCCACAATAGGTTTCACTAATGCAAAACAACAGGAGAGCAAGTTAAAGTGGCTAAGTGTATGGATTAGGTTTATGGTTGAGACAATCAAAGCTGCCCTAAAAGTTGAGGCACACAATTTCTGTGAATGTTAATGGAAAACAAGTGTTTAGTGTTTCCAAGTTCCCTTTAAAGAGTTCAGCCCCATAAAAGATATTTTCTTCTAATGAAAAGTGTTTTTCAGAGCTCCTTTTTTCACTTAAACTCCTGTAAGGAGTTGCTGTTTTTTCAGAACTGGTTCTGAGGCTGTGGTTATGCTTTGGGCCATAGTACAACTTCAGCAAGTTGAAACAATCATTCCTGCTGTGCTTCCATGCATGTTCCTACCCGTGGTGTCTCTGTACCTTATCAGTAATTGCAGACCATCAGAATCTTACTCATGTAGCTGCTTATTTGGTTTAGAAGTTGCTGTTTGCTCTTTCATAGGGAAAAAATAATTTTTAACTATGTCATAAAGTAAATACCGTTCATTACTAAGGTGGTCCAGATCCTGTTTGGCTAAAAGCATAAGCAACAATTACTCTACACACACACACACACTCAGCTGTTGAACTGAAGTGTAGCCATGATGATCATTTGCCTTCAGACAACACCTTACAGTCTCTATTCATCATTCCAGCTACTCACTGATACAGCAAAGTAAAATTATCTCTGTTTAAGCATGACAAACTGAGGCACAGAAATCTAAGGCCAGTCTAAGAGTCTGGGTTTGATGACACAATGCCTTTGGCAGCAAGAGCAGCATAAAGTATTCCTGCGCTGAGCCAGTCAATGCTGCTTTTTCCTCCCCATTACAGTCTACCCATATCCTTGTCTGTGCCACTTATTAACTGAAGTGCCGAGATCAGAGCTAGATGTTTGCTAACAATATTTATCAGATATTCATGAATATTGTTAATAAATTGCAGCAATTTTGCCACATATATTGATGTCTCTGCAGACAGCCAGAGCTACAATTATATCAGATTCAAAATGTGTGAACTATGTCAGTAGATCGCCTGTATCTGACACTGATCATACATGTTGTGTGAATGTCATATCCTTTGTGTGAGCTGAGAGATCTGACTCCCTCATATAGCTTTAAAAGTTTTAGACTAATGCTAAACTACCCTTTCATCACTGTGAGAAATAAATAACATTCAGACATCTACTTTAGGGTGACATGAATTATACCCTAAACTCCAATGCCCGTGCTAGTTCAGTCTTTACTGGGAGTTAGAATTACTGGTTCTGGTGAACGCCCTCTCTTGAATCTTACGATGAATGTCTTCTCCAAGATAGCAGCAAATCAGTGGCAGAGCTGGGAACGGAACTTCAATTTCATGACTCTTGGCATGATGCCTTTGGTGCTGGATATTATTTCCCTGCTTTTGAAACTCATGCAGAACAGATTTTAACTTTGGCCATGGATACAAAATAAAGTAAACAAAAAGAAAACAAAACAAATAAGAAACAAACAAGCAAAAAAAAAACAACCCCTGCCCTAAATAAAAAAAACAAACCCCACACTGACTGTTTGTAACACTGACTTCTCATTACTGCACACATAATTACCACTGACATGAACAGTAATGTGGCATTTCAGTCCAGCGTACTGGGTAGTACGTTGCTTAAGGAGTGGAAGCACATAGTCCCTGTGACCAGCCTCAGGTGGATTGAAATTACTCTCTGCTCTTTCAAAGTGACAGTTTCTGATCTCTGATTTCCATTGGTTACTAAGCTACTAGAAACAAGCATATTGTACACGGGTAAACAGTTATTGTATACATCTGGGTCACTAGCCAGATTGTAATGCAACCTGCCGTTAGTGCTAATGGACACTGTGTTCCACTACACGCAGATCTACTGGCTGCAGGAGTTCAGCCTTATTTAGGTATTCTGATATTCAGCTTCAGAAATGCACAATAGGATATGGATGTTGTTCTGGTGAAAAAATCAGTCCTAAAAATCAATAGCCTTTCCCCATCTAGATAAGTTCTTGAAAAGCTTAGAGCTATTCAGCATTTCTTAAGATTCCCGCCCTTTCTTGGACATCTCTCTTTGCTTCAGGGTACATGGTTAGGTATAAGGAAATGTAGGTGGGACATTCCTCAGGAGGAAATTACAAATGACAAAAAGCCTCTTTGAGTACAAAGGAACATATATAAAGTACAGTAGATTTTGACTTGCATTTTTATGCATGCAGAGTAACCAATTACATATATCCGTGCCCATTTCATGGTTTTTAAGCCAAGAGAGAAGGAGCAATCTTTTCACCTGGACCCCTGAACTGCACCATGCATTCATCCACAAGAGGTCTTGTAACAGCTATAAAGCAGAGTGAGAGCATGAAAAATCAGTCCATATTCCAATCAGTTCTGTACAGATCCAGTAACAGAGGAAATACACTGACTGACAAACACAGCGAAAGCACTACGCAGTTTCTCCTTATGTAACAGGATCCTTCCTACAAGTCTGTGTAGCAATATAACCTTTTAATTGCTGCAAAAACTGTAATGATAATCACAACTTGTTTACAAAACAGTGATCCCTCTTTAATCATTCTGCATTTCTCCTACGTCGTACCGCATATTAAAATGTTGTAGGCTTTTTAAAATAGATCTCGCTTATATAACCGCAGGCACATGTGAAGTGAACATGAAATAGAAGCCTTGACTCTACAGCAGTTCACACAAAGAAATATCTCTATGATTCCTCCATGGCTGCAAGCAACACTGTCCTTACTCAAAGTTTTTCTCCAATTCATTCTCAAAGTTCAGTATATGTAATGTTAAAAACGCATAGTACACTGCTCCAAAGGAGTCATCACATACCTTAGCCTAGAATACTATCAGCAAATAGCTCATTTCTTAAGAAGATCATAACTACATAGCTTCCTTGAACTCTTTCTTCATTTTGAGATATAGAAAATGCTTACTTTATGTAAACAATTGCATACATTCATTAGGCTTCTGTTAGTGAATTGTGATCGGAATAGGCATAGTGAGTGCTCACTGGAAACCCTTGCAAGGTCGAGGCCTGAGCTGGGGTGCGACACTTCAACAGGCGTCAGACCTGGATCCTAGGAAACGCTGGAGAGCTATGAGGGTCGTGATCCCTATGGATTGTCAATTTTATAAGGAAAACTAATAGACAGGCTCCAGTAGCAAAATTTAGGGTGTTAGGCAGGAAACTGAAGATAAGGAATCTCCATTGTAGGAGTCCATGAAATGCTCCCAGTACCTCCTGTGGGGACAAACATGGAAGCAAAATCTTTATGAAGAGATGAGAATAGTGTGAAGCATTTCAGATTCAGTGAGGGCATTTAAACAGGATAAATTTGGCATCACCCAAACAAAATGGCAACTAGGCTACTGGTGACAGAAAACTTTTAAAACTAGGGCATCATAGAAAGCTGGAGCAGAACACATGGTTTGGGTTGTTCCATCTTTTGGGACAAAGTCATGGGAACACTGCATCTTTCAAATATGGCCTCACAAACATTCAGCAAAGTTCAACAGAAAATCACAAAGACTAGAATACCTAGTTTTAAATGAAAATACTGATATACAACAAGGACAGGAGAAACTTGTAGAAGACAATTAGTGGGATACCATGAACTCAGTAAAAAGGAAAAACAAGTAGAAGTATTGTACTGTACATTAAAGAAAACTCAGTTTCAGTTGAGAGTGAAAAGTTAATTATCTCAAAAAGACAGAGAGAATGCCTGTAGACTGAAACTCCAAGGTCAAAGGGGAAAAGTACAGCACTAAGACTGTATTACTATTCACTTGACCACAGTGGACTGAAACATGCTGAAAGGCTATCACCGCAGGAAACGCTATCTAAATGTAGAAAATATTGATGATAGACATGATGTCAAGACTAAATATCTAGACATGCCTGGCAACTGCTTCCTTGATTAGCACCTCACAATTTTCTAGAAGGAAAGAGATTCTTAGCTCAGTTGTGACCACTGTACAGCACTGGCTTGTAATGTCCTTGTAGGGTCACAGGAATTAAACAGGCAAACTACTCCACCAAGAAAGAACAGCCATGCACCAATGCCCATGCAATCAAAGTGTTCTCAATGTGTTAAACCTGGGTCCAAGTCAGACGAGGCTTCCCATCAAAGAGGAATTTAAAGAGCCCCCCAAATACAAAGCAATTAGTTTACTGTCATATATATATAACTACATGCAGTTAGTTCTTTAAATTTGGTAGCATTTCAGATTATTTTATCTATGCATAGAGAAGCCACAAGAATAGAATCCAGGCACACATCCTCCTCCCATAAACTTGAGATGTATCACATCAAAAGCGTGGCTTCTAAAAATGGTATTTTTGTGTAAAAGAAATAATAAACTGCACTGTGGCACATTTGCCTGCAAAAAGCAACAAAAAGCTGCAGGATGCCAACAGAGAGCTTAACTGATTGTCTAACCAGTTCCCCTTTCTGTTCAAGATGTATTACCTTTTGCACTACAACTCATTGAAAATATGATATGATTTTTCTATAGAATTGAATATTCCTTTATACATATAGCATGAACAGACATAAAGACACAAGTTCAAGTACAGATTTTTCTTCCATAGCGTGATGCAGCTAATTTGAACTTGTTCTTGGTGATACTCAAAAAGCTAATACATTTTCAAATTAGGCTCCTGAGGTTTGATCATGCTGTCATTAGAGGTATTAACAAAACTCTCGGTGATTTTACCAAGAGCCAGGATTTGGTCCTTAGGGAGATAAAGAAACTTAATATTAAGTGTTGCAATCTTCTTGGAAGATATTGTCATTATTCATTGATTTTCAGAACTAGCATCTCATGAGTAGTTGGATCATTTGTTATGATAAGATGTTCTGCTGATGCCTCAGGCTTTTCCGTGTTTCTTTTCACTTTATTTTCTTTTCTCGTAGAAAGAGAAATGCTCAATGAACAAGGCAGTTTTAAAGTAATTTTCTTTCATTTTAATTTACAGGGTTTTGTAAGATTGCAGTTTCTGTGTATAATTTCTAAAAACACAATAATTTGCATACATTAAGAAGGTATGTGTGTGCAGTATGTCATTATTTTTGTCTCCTGCATAGCTTTTCTATATGAAAAGAGATTCTTGTTCAGAATTATAAAAAATAATGTCTATAAATACTGTAGAGAAATTAAATTAATAATACTTGGCAATTATTTCTTCTCTTGAAACCTTAATAATTGGGGCTTGTTCAGAGCCTGTCTGAGTATAAGTAAGATCCACTGGAGCCAGAAAATAAGCCATAAATTTAAATTCATTTAAATGACAAGGAAACTAAGAATTGGAAAGTTTAAGACACTTGCTACAGTTTTACAAACTTTGTCTGCACTCAAAAAAATGTAGGTTTTTTAGAAGTCCTCAAACCCACATACCATGTTCTTTTTGTCACAAAAAGGAGCTACTGAGTGTTGAGCAGTTTTAAAGTCCTGCCAACGCTGAGTCTCCTGATGCGTAGCTATTGCGTGTTCTGGACAACATGTGTGAACCTAGTTTGTGCATACTCACTTATGAGAAAAAATAATGAAATAAATTGCATTTATGCAAGGACTGATAACATCAAATAAATGGTTGAAGGTAAATTGGAAATTTAGAAGAGAACAGTAATTATAACCAGTGATATACATATCCATTATGAACTAGCAAAACATATTTGTATGTTGCTCACATCACTGTATATGCTGTTTCACGGCTTGGCTGGCACTGTCACTGAGTTTAGGAGGGGGCAGTTCTTTCACAGTGCTTTAATACTGCAACACCAAGATGAACAGCAGTCCAGAGCAGCTTCAGTTGTAACTATGGGAAGTGTCGATCTGCCGGAGGGTAGGATGGCTCTGCAGAGGGACCTGGACAGGTTGGATTGCTGGGCAGAGGCCAACGGGATGAGGGTTAATGGGGCAAAGTGCCGGGTCCTGCACTTTGGCCACAACAACCCCAGGCAGCGCTACAGGCTGGG
>VWZZ01007444.1:1395747-1416367 GCA_013399095.1 Psophia crepitans | reverse complement strand
ATTCTATTCTATTCTATTCTATTCTATGGCAATAGTAAACTCTATCTTCGTTTTGCAAGCTCCATTCTTTTGGTCTCCCCTTAAAAACGAAGACATGTATTGCCTTGAACCAATCTTTATTAACCTGCCTGATGAGACTTACTCAGAATTTTCCAAGTTAAATGTGTCTAATGCCTTATAAAATTACGTTGAAACTTTCTTTCACAGTTCCACTGGAAGTTTCTTGACATACATCTCAGGTTGTTATTTACTTTGATTCATGACTGCATCAGACTGATGGCTCACACTAATCCTGTAAGGCAAAAATTGCAGTTGGCTTCTTCCTCCTCCTGTCATTTTCAAATGATAACTCTCTGGTTTAAATCTTACATGTTTATATTTAAATAGTTGTAGGCTTCATGCAGGAATTATTAAATGAGGTTCTCTAGCTTGTGTTAAACAGGATGTCAGATTTCTCATGCCTTCTGGCTTGAAAAGCTAATTCTATAAACCCGTATAACTCAGGGCCTTAGTCAATCTCTAACTGAGTTGATTAGGAGGGGACTTGCCTTGATCAAGTTATTCCATAATTAGCCCCAGCAACATTCCTTGACCTCTTTGATAAAGCACCCAGTATAACATTTTCAGAGTCGCAATATTGGATTAATATTGATAACAATAACATTTGCACTTGCTTGAGTGCCTTGCCCATGACACAGGATACTTTGAATTTGTGTGCTTCTGCAGGAACAAGTAAACATTGAGGAAGATTAGAAAACAGACTTGCACTTGGGAACTTAATCATCCAAAGTAACATCTTCGTTACTGTGTTAGTCACATCCTTCACAGAGGAAAGGACTACAAAACCTACTGGAATTTTCATGCTGATATAATCCAGACTTAGTCTCTCTCCAGATTTTGTTTAATTCAGAGCCATTATACTATAATTATATGTACCTGTGATCACTTTTCAGCTGTGCTCTCTTGTGTTTCCTTAGATGATCATGTTTTTTCACTCTGGTTCATCTCTATTTCTTTTTCCTGGCTTTCATGGTTGAACTCTTCTTTTGACTCTCATGTTCTATTTGCTTGAAATAACAGGTCTAGCACTTAGATTTGTTTTTGTATTTATAACACAGAGCAGGACCTTCCTATTAATTACACTCACTCTAATGCAATTTTAGTCTTTGTTTTAATTTGAACAACTGTCTAACTTTTAGTTACCGAACAAACCCCGTTTTCTTTTACCTTCATAAACATTTTCTGGTATTTGCTTTTAGAAAGCACCTTTATACTGTTGTACATCTTAGGGGAATGTATATGAAGCCCTCAAGGTTTGACGTTTCAGAAACCTTGGGGACACATCTCATTTCACTTCTCCTGCTCACCTTCACAAGAAACCCCCAAAAGAAAGATTTGCTGTTCTATGCAATGGAAAATTAGATCAATTAAAACTATTGGCTTTTATTGTCATTAATTTAACATCTACTTCCTATCTGATTTCTGTGTCCCTGAACTGTAAGAAAGAGTAATGTAAGAACCCTAATAAGCTCCCATATAATTATTTTTTTGCCTTTTGGCTAGAACTGTACCAAAGTCACTCACCATTTTGATTTAATCTGTTCCCCCTCCCACCCCCCCATTTCCTTAGCAGACCAGTTATCACCCTACCATGGCAAGCTAGGGACTGGGCCACTGATCTACAGCTATGTGTCTACCACGACTCAGAATTTTGCAGCACAAAATCAGAGAAACAGACAAACAAGAGAGCCCCTCATCTCATCACCAAACTTAAATGTACTTTCTGCCTGGAACACGCCAATAGCTATTTTAGGCATCAGCTCTGGGGGTGTAAGGTATAAAGAGCAAGCTTGTCTATGACTGAAATGGCTGTCATAGTGCTTCTTGCTAATTAAGCCTTCTACGATTTTCCAGCACATTCAGCTCCCTGCAGCTTTCCTACAGCCCAAGGTGACCTTCTATTTAAGCTTTTAGGGTTTCTCCCGCCAGCTTTCCCCACAGCAAGAAGAGCAGTACCCTGGCTCTGTGTTATACAATTAAGATATAACAGGAAAAACAGTTGTAGGTGAGGACTGGTCTGCAAATCAACCACATCACTTTAAAAGCCCATTTCACTGTATGACACAGCTCATCTCTTTCAGTAGCCATCACATACTCAAGAAAACTGTACTCAAGCACTCTCCTGTTAGATGGCAGCAGCTGCTGAAGGTCTTGCACATTCAAGGAGCTGAGTGTTCCCAACTTCAGGTGGGAGACAGTGAAATCTAAATGTCTCCTATAATCAAATATTTCAAAGGTAGTAAGAACAGAAGGAAAACTTTAGCTCTGGAATATTGAAGACATTCTGATGGAAAAATACCTGACTCCTCTCTAAAATGATGCTCTGCTAAAGGAATTTGGAGTGGTTTTGTAGCTCTCTGTAGGTAGATGACCTCCTTATTTCTTACACATTTCTCCATTAGTCAGCCCTGCTCTTTCTGATTCTAACCTTCAGTGAAGAGTTTTGCAGACTCCTGCTAATTGTTGCAAAAAATTTTATAGTGCTGAAAATTATTTCTAGATCATTGCAACTGCCTGTCACTATAAGTAAAGCCATTATCTAGAAGCACATTGCACAGAATAAAGCAGTTCTCTATCATTAGCATGGTTGTATGAGGAAAGAAGTAAAGTGAATTTGCTGGCCATATTTTTAAAGCCATTGGTCCGAAACTTTCATAGGGAATTTCTACAGAAGAAAAGCATCACTCCACTGTTACACGTTTTCAAAATCAGATGCTACAGGCTATCTGCAGTATGGATCACTTTGCAAGTACCAATTAATTACTGGAAATGCTGCTGACATAGTACCCTGTCAAGATTTAATAGGGTAGATTGCCCTATAAATAATGTGCTAAAGTTTTGTGACAAAAAATATCATTTTTTCCAGTGCTGATCACTCTCTTTCTCTTCTTTCCTTTAGCCCTTCTCTCCTCTTTTTATGTACATATATATAGATAGATATACACCCAGAGATGACATCCTGCTATACAAGGAATACATGTGTCACCAACCCTTAAAGATAAATATATGAAGTGCTAGCTAGATGTAGCAGAATAACAAAATGTGCACTTCTAAAAGTTTCCTTCTGATGCAGAAAATGATAAATAAAAGGATGCATGTGGAGATCACTTGAGATAACTAAGACAGATAGATTAGATGTTACTGACAGAGCAGGCAGCCAAATTCATACTGTAAAGAGCTGGTGTGTTATTTTTCTCAAATGCAGAGAAATAAGCAGTGGAGACACAGGAGTGACACATGAAAGCCTACCACAGCGGTGTCTCTGCAGCTCTGTGCCTCCTGGGACCACTCATAGCCTGGAACTTAGAGCTGGACTTGGAAGAACAGGGTGGATTTGCTATAGTGAAGAGAGTATCCAAGTAATCAATATCTTTCTCATGACAGCATTATAATCTGATCCTGAAAATATTTATTACCTACAGTATTATACCACAGCATAGGAAAAACTAAGTGGTTAATGTGACTACTCAAAGAAGTAGTGTATTTGGTATACACGGGCAGGATCAGCTCCGTTCTTAGGTTGTATGAAATATTTACAGGATAAGAGTCTCTGAATTTCATTTTGACGTTGCAATAAAAGATGCCGGTTCCACAGGGAACTTTGGTCTTTATGAAGAAAAGAAGAGAAAATCCTCAGAACACAAGAATGGTTTTATTTTTGAGATAAGATTTTTAAAATTAAAATGCTGGAATTGTATGACTTGATTTTGTATACATCTAACATCTACAAATTTCTCATGATTTTGCTCTCATATAAGACTGATCTGTCAAAGAATATTTTTATAAAGTTCATTTCTTAGTTTGTAAAATAATAGAAAACAAAATTACAAATAAGATTTAGAAAAAAAAAAACCAAACAACATTTTAACTAAATATACTAACTTCTCTTTTTCATCCCCACGCCACCTTTGGATCATGAAACTCTAACATCCTGATGGGAATTTTCATTAACAGCAGCTCAAAACAACATTTCACTCTCTGGAAAAATGTTTACTAAATGCACTGAAACAGTGAAATGCATTTCAGCAAGGCAACAGTAAAAAGAAAAAAAATGGTTTATGATAGTGACACTCAGCACTATGTAGAAAATAATCGCAGAGCATATTTACTTTCACATCCCACAGAAACTCATTAATTTTACTGCTAGACTGTAAGTAGACAGAACTTTTCTTCAAACTGTACTTTGTCAGTTTTGTATTTTTCTCATTCCCTTCTTTCTAATTGTTTTTAGTTTTTGCCAATTCCTACCTAAGTCTACCATATTTTTAGGGTTTTTTTGAAACTGATTTTGTAGCAGCCCTTCCTTTAGGAGTTAAAACTTTGACGCTTAATGACAAGTAGTGAATTACAGCTCGTTAGGTAATCTGTTGATATTTCTCAACGCATTTCCTGATGCTTTTTACAGTGTGGTTACTCATGCTTTATTTTTATCATTTATTATTTACAAAATGCCACGTGTTTGTGATTCTTCACAAAACAGCAAATGTTCTATGTTGAAAAAAGCTTACAATTTATCATCAAAATGAAGTGGACTTTTCTGCTTTGAAACCTTCTTGAATGTTACATCACAGAACACCCAGCAGAAATGTTAACAGACCATTCCAGTCCACTGTTGGCCAAACAAACCCAAGACAACACTGAGGCCTCATTTGTTACTGTAAAGTCCTAATCTTTCCATTAGTTCCATTCCATTAGTTCAGCACAGTGGAGCTGACGTTTACATCACAACTTGGTACACATCTATAATGTTTGTTTAGATACTGATCTGTCCTTACAGCTTTTCAATGAAATCTGAATAGGTAGAGAACTTGAGACTATGACACAAAGCTGTATTGCAGAGTGTGACATTTAATTTCTTTTGCTCTTTTTAAGGTCAAATTCACCAGCACACACTGGATATCTGGTTTAAAGGAACTACGGGTCTATAAATATAACTTATAGATCTATAAATGCAACCTGTTCATTCAATCCATGCCTGAGTGTCAGAGATATCTCATTAAATTCCAGTCAATGGCCTTTTTTGCTATTCTCTGATGTGCCAATGAAATGCCTGAAAAAGTCACTGAGATGCAAAACTGAACTTTGATTTTCCATCATTCTTTTTACACTGGTTGATGAACAGTTCAGCCTGTGACAAACAGAAGCTAAAACATTACCAGGTTTCTAAACTGTCTTGTACAAGCATCCTTTCTGTAAGCATTGCAGGCTTTCAATAAGCTTGAGTTTTGTAACTTCTCAGAGATGTTACACTGCTGAGGAAACACAATGTGCTTGAAGCTCTCAACATTAAAACAGACAGACAAGTGATTCTTGTTAAATACTGGTACAGCCATGATCATCTAGGATAAGCAGAGCTAGCTTTTTATCCGACCATCTAGAATAGCTGTTAAAACTAGAGGGGCTTTCAGGTATGCAAGCCTTTCCTCAGGTCTGAAATAGCAGTTAACTCTAAAGCAAAACGTGTTATAAACAAGTTAATTAGGCACATATGGGGCCTTCTGAGAAAGGGAGTTTCTAGTTTATAAAACATGCAAGTGTTACTAGTGTGAAGGAAAGTTCCCAATTCCCCTCTATAAACCACTTATTTCCAGATAGCATGCAATTGTACCCTTCTTTCTTTCTAAAGAAAGAATCAATCTTATTTCTAAAATAACTGGTCATGATCTTCATGATCTGTACATATCAGTTCTTAAGTTGCACAGTACTACAAGAGGCCGCATCGCTGACTTACGTAACCACGTTACTGTATTTTCCTTATTATTCTCCAACAAAGACCATGTGTATCTGAGTGTCAGCTTTGCTTTGTGACTGCAGCAGTACACTGTGGCACCCTGTAGCAGAATCACTTGAAGATGGGCATTTTTTGCAGCATGCTAGTGCAATGAATAAAGCTGAAATATGGACGCAAAAAAAAAAAAGAGGAGTTCCGCTATGAGAAGAAATTAACTTTGTGACAATGTTTTGGCTACAGAAGTCCAAGGCCACATAGCAAGGTTGGAGGACAAGCCCTGTTCTGGAAATACAGAAAGTACAGGATATAGTCTCTTCTCAATTCTATTCTTCCCTTTGCAACTAAGATTTAAAATGGTGAGGGAAATACAAGCTGGTGGAGGAATAAATGCAACTGACTTGAACTTGAAGCTAAATTCAGCTCTGTTAATCCTCTGTTAGGTTTCTGACTGAACCAAGAAATGACTCTGGTTTGAGGTAACACATTTTTTCTGCTAGTCCTTAAGCTTTGTATTTGTGGGCAAGACAAAACCAGAAACTTTTCCCTCTAGCTTAGGAAACTTAGTTATAGATCAGAAACCCATTATGCTAATCTAAGTACAAAAAAAAAGGGGAAAAAAAGGCCTCAGGAGGTAAGAATCCAGATTCAACTATCTCCCTTCATGTGTTTACAGTAACCAAGAAACAGCTAATCATCTTTTATTTCTAATAACAGCTCAGTTCCTACAGGATGGCCAAGTGAGAATTGGTTGTAATTACCGCTTGCAGGAAGTGATTACTCACTGGCCTAAAGAAAGGGCTTCAGCCATACCCGAGATATTTACATATTTCTGCGCTAACATAAACACTCCTTTGACTCCCTTTGAAAATTGCAAATCGTATTTTGAGAACGCTGTTTTACAGAAATGACAATCTTACATTTCAGAGAGATGACTTCAAAGTTGGAATTTTCAGTATTTCAAAGTTTCTTCTCAAAGTCATTTAACTTTACTCTGAGATTCAGTACATTCCTCTGTTAAATGAAGGTGATAACACATATCATCATAATATTTCAAGTCTAAATTCATTAAAACTTACAAAATGTTTTGCAGTGCTTAGGAGAAAAACGTTACACAAATTGAAAGCATTTTTGCTATACTAATTATCTGAAGAGTGAGACCTTTACAGAACAGTAGTTCAAGTTTTGGAGGGATTACAGGTGTTTTTAAACTGTAAATTTGTTCTGAGTCTGAACATATTTTATTTTATTTATTTTCTGCAACTGAAACACATATAAAAGCATCTTGAATGCATGGTACCATTACAACTCCCAAAAACATTGGCTTAGCAGGCCTTAGGTTCTTCACATTTACCATCAGAAATTATATAGCCATACTGAGAAAGAGTAACTCATATGTTGCCTTTTCTCCTAAGAAAGTGCTGTGAAAATGAACATGTAGATTATACATAGGAATCATGACTAGAGCTTCACAGCCTGACAGCTCACAGTAACTGCTCAACAGGTTATGGCAGAAATAAAGGATAAGCAGGGGAGCCGACAGGAGTGCTGAGTGCATGGGAAGGAGCTAGAATTAAGGTGGGCAGAATATAATTGTTTAAATTGGAATTTAGACAAGACAGCAGAGCTAACATGTCAGTAATGTAAGAAAACTGGGATGCAGGTACAGTAGATATTTTGATCACTATTAACTCCCTTCACAGTTCTTGTAAGGTAATAGCATAATCTGTTACTGTGAAAAGAGTTGTGAAGTTTTAATCAAATGTATTAAGGTCTCCATCAATGGAGCAAAAGCTTTTATATTATACAGTCTAAGTGCATTTTCTGAATCTTTAATGGAAACACCACTCAGTTTTTGAACCAAAGATTGCATAAACAGTGCTTAAGCAGCAATTTGCTTTCTTTGATTTATGAAGAGGCACCCAGACTGGAATATTGGCATCTCAGAATCAGCACTTGGAAGGATTTAGAGCACATCAGAAAGAGACACCCTGTGTGTCATGAAGAACAGTTACAGACTAAGCAAGGTTTCCCTGGCAAATGGAAACAGCAGACAAGCAATAATGCAGATTCAGTTGGAAATCACTCCATACTTCAGAAAAAGGCAAGAGTTTTGAGAGCTTCCAAGGTAGAGAGAGAAAAACAGGACCCAAACTAATCTCCAGAGTGTCTCCATCTATGCAGTTGGTTACAGAGCAAAGCAGGATGACAGGCAGTAATCCAAATAAAGTGAGTAAAGGGGAATGCATTAAAAAAATCAAGCTGTTGTCTCCTCCTTGGACCTGTCAAGTAGCTTTTTTTCCAAAGTACAAATTCTCTACATGCCCTTCAGTTTCCAAACGTCAGCAATGTTACTGCTCTTCATCAGCCCAACACTTCCCAAGTTAATTATTTTGCCATGAACTTGTCTAACCAAGACTCCCAGCACAGACTGCATCTTCCTCCTTGTCTCATGAAACAGGGACTTCACATGCTACCTATATTGTCCCTCATATGTGAGCAAATGCATATATCTACTACATATGGTATCTTAATCACTGGTGCTTTCTGGAGAAATCTTTCAACTTCTGCTGTATCTTAATTACAGCATCTCAAGGGACACCAGTTGACTTACACATTAGTTAGCAAAGCCTTTCCTATTAGTTGTTCTGTGGAGGCCAAACCATTCATCTTAACATTGCCACAACACAGCAGGTGAACTACTCTGATGCAGCAAAGCAGCACAAGACCTATTTGCCTTCCAAGCCCTTCATGTAGGATTTACTTACTAAGGCTACAACAGAGAAGGTAAATATCCCTCTGCAAAAAGATGAATTCCACCTTAAAAGAGGTGGAGTTGTTCAGTAAAGAACAGGCCTTTGTCAGGTATAAATTACCACAACTCTGTTGTCATGGAGCTATGAGAATTTATCCCTGCTGAGGATCTGCTCCAGGATTTCGCAGCTTTTATTGCTGTGTATGTATTGTAGTAGTGAAAGGTTGTCTATCATGATGAAAGTAGGCGTAACACAATGATTTGTTTGTAGTTATAACTCTGTGGGTTTATATGTGACTGTTCCTCATTGCTTTCTGTTTTTCCTAATCGCATCGGCTTTTGCTACTTTCTGAATCTGAAATCCCCATTAAGATGAATTGTCAGTAACAGCCTTTATCACTCTCTGCTGGCCCTGGGACACGTACACCTAATTACATGCACACACCTCTGCCCCACTTTACAATTGAGAAAACAGAAGTAGGGAGACTGTGTTAGTGACAATTTTAAAGAGAAACAGTGCTAGGAACAAGATTACATGACATAAGTTCCTGGTTTAAGTCCTGTAATTATACGACCAGATAACATTCCCTGACAAAGTGAGGCAGTATTTAATTGCGAAAATGGTGCAAAGACATCAGACCATTACTGGGCATCAAGAATTCACCTTAAAAGTGAACAAAAAGTGAATAATGAAAACTTTTAACATAACAACTGCTGGGAACAAAAGGTTTTGTTCTCTTTTAAAGCTTTATTTTTATGCTTTATTCAGCTGTACAAATCCACAGAATCACTTTTATATAGCTGTTTCTAATGAGCAGGCGCATTTTTGGGCATGAGATTTGCAAAAGCACAAATGAGCACAAATCCCACGTCTTTCCGTGAGACTTCTGTTACTGTATCACTCATGGTTGCTTTGAAAATCACCTCTTCTGAATCCAGTGGCGTTTTTATTCTGGCTTTGGCCATAGGGGCAGAGTTAGTCAAACTGGCCCAAAGCCAAAGCAAAAATATTTTTCCTTCCTGTCATTAGAGTCTTATTTTACCAGATGGAGAGGAAAGAAACCCTAAAATAAACTTGGTTTACCTGACACTGACAAACTAGAAACCAGCTTTCAAAGAATCAGTTTATCAGAAGACAGACTTCACAGCCCAGCTGTGCACTTTAATCACTTGTTTTACAGGTGTGAAAACAGAGACATTTCTCGCACAGGAATAAGACATAATTGATTATTCTTGTCCTCTCTCAGCCTGCTAAACGGGTGATTGCCACTGATATTCTAGATCACAGGATGTGCATTCTTTAGCAAACTTTAAAATCTACAGTGAACTTTCCATTCTATGTCAAAAGACCTCAACCTCTTTTGCCTCTGTTTACCATCAACACATCCCAAAATCTTAAGATACTTGGTTACTAATTGAAGAAAAGATAAAATACATTTTTCCCCTCTGTGCAGTCAACATGAACACCTCTGTTACAAATATGTTTAGAACTATTAAATTATGAGCCTGAAACACAGGTTATTTGTGAATGACAGAAAAGCCAAAAGAAAAGATTCAGCAGAATTTGTTTATGGCAGACTAGGCTCACATTTAAAAAGTCTCACTATTTAGAAGTTACCTCCTTGCTATTAATTCTGTCTAGTCATTTCTATGAGAGCAGGAGAAAAGATGAACTGAAGCTGGTATATTCACATAAATTGTGGCTCTGAAACTTTTCCCTTGGCAAGTGTCCACCACAGCTCCCCCCACCAGCCCGTGCTGGAATCAAATGGGGATCTGTTCTCTTATCAGCTAGGTGATATGCATACTTCTCTGCATGGTTGCCTTCCTTGCTGTGAAATGCTGCAAAATACAGAGGTCATTGTGCTGGGTCTCCACATGACACTACATCAAGTAAAAGGAATACCAAATGACTTAAGCAGTGACATTGAATCACTCAGGGAGTGGCCCAGTTGGACTGAAAAATTTAAGAGCACCTCTCATATTCAAGCATCTAAGAAAGAGCATAAGGATTTGGCCTACTGAGCTGGTGGGACAGACACATGGTGCAGGATCCCACAAAGTCAGGTCTCAGAACAGTCTTTCCTTATATGCTCCCTTTTCAGTGGTACACATTTTCTATATAAAAGTAACTGATTCCTGATCCATGTGACAGGAATTTTTTAATCCACAGAGATGTTTCAGACTGAAAAAAAAAAAAAAGGAGGAATCATCATTACTAAAAAATATTCTTGCAGATTGAAACTGAGCACGCCTTATGAAAGATCAACATCTGAATCATGAACTTTCTGCTCAGCAGAAAAAAGTAATGACTTTGGGAGCCAGAGCAGCATAGGGAGGCCAAAAGCTGTAATGAAAAAGGGTTTGATGGCTCCAAGGTTTGATTCTCTATCTGATAGGGGGTATATGCGGGAGACTGGCCCTGGCTTCCCAGAATAACCCTCCCAGAGTCACATCAGCTGTCTAGAGGAAAGGAACAGAAGTTGGCCAAATGTAGGGTTTCAATGCTGCTGCACTCATACAACAAAACGTACAGCTTGATAACTGTTTCTGGGAAGGTGAGGAAAAAAGCTTCCTTTACCTCCCAAACTGAGCATGAAAGCAGGATTCACACACACGTGGCGGTGTAAATAAACATACATTTAAGAAATACCAGCCTTTCTCGTATTTCATAGGAAATTGTATGGTATAACGTATAACACTATAGCTTGCAAATCAGTTTTCAGACTGACTACGCTAACTTCTGCCAGCGTCCTACTAGGTAGTCTTGAGTGAACCAGTTCAGAGATTACAAAACCAGTAATTAAAACAATCAACTGTTTATTCCTATAACACAACTATAGGTCCACTCTAAATCAATTCCTACTTTCAGCAGAATATATTTTTCAGAAAAATAAGGACTATGGATTTCAAAAACTCCAGAGAAAGAATCCACAATGATCCTTTAAAAACAGTTTCAATGGTTTATTACCTTTATTATAAAAATGTGCACCTAGCGTCTACCGTTGCCTAACTTCCACCTTTCCACCATTTTCTTTTTTTATAACTGCTATGTTGAAAAGTTTTTCAGTATCATATTCTGTGCCTTGCACAGATACAGGCTGGGACAAATTATCTTTGCTTAAACTAAATAGGTTCAACCCCTTAAATATCTTGCTGCACAGAATGTCCAATCCATTAATCATTCTCTAAGTCTTCACCAACTCTTTATTCGTTTTTGAAACGCGAATCTGAATCTTCACACGTACTCAGATATTTAGGAAGTTATCACACCACTACTGACACAGAAGTAGCCTAACGTCATGATTCCTGTTTGAAGTTTCTCTTTACGCTATCTTTAGGCTGTTGGCCAGTATGTGACAGTGAAATCCTACAATTAACAAATTATCTATCACAATCTCCAAAAAACTTTTCAGTTGTTATTTCTCAGGGTAGTCATTCATCCTGCAAATGTAAACCAAATTATTTGTTCATAAATATAAAAAAATCACATCTATAAAACAAACATATATGGTATTACCTTCAGTTTTACTGAAGTATCTATGATTTATGAATCACTTTATTTCCAAAGTCCCAAACTTTATACCATCTATATAAATTTACCATTAATGATATATTTATTTTGTCATTAAAAGAAATGGGAAACAGAGCATGGCCCAAAAATTCCTAAGGGATTCTGTTAGATAATGATTCCCACTTTGCATATTAAGACTACCAGATAAGCAGTTTTAGGTCCTTTTAATGTATTGCCCAGTTAAATCTGCATTGTTCTCATTCTTTAATCAAAGGTTGTATGGTATCATGACAAATGCCCTAAGAAAGTCCATTACATCAGCACTACAACATTCATCGACCAAACCTCATATATCATAAGAAAGCTATTGAGTTAGTCTGACAAGATATATTTTCCATAAACCCATGAGAACTGCCATAAATTACATTATTCCTGATTATTACTTTACTAATAATGTCCCATATCAGTCTTCCATAATTTTGCCAGGGATTGGCACCAGGCTGAAAGGCCTGTAATTACTAAGCCATCCCATTTAAAATTCTGGCACAGTATTTGCCTTCCCAGTGCTGTATCAATTAATAAAAAACAACATTAACAGTCCAGAGACATTCTTAAGCGGTTCCTTGAATACTCCCTGATGAACGTTATTGGAACTGCTGATCATAAAATGTCTTAACTTGAACAGTAGCTGTTTAAGAACCTCCACAGTTAGCAATGAAATGAAAATAATTTCCCAGTCCCTATCTCTACTTGTACAAAATGCAGATAACAGCACTTACTCCCAAAATGCTTTGAGAGCAGTAGTTTAAAAACAATACCTAAGAGCTAGGTATTTCAGGTTTTTAACTCCTCTGTATTGCAGTACAGTGATTAAGAATATTCATACTTCAACAAAAATCCTTCTTTCTTTGTATTGAATAGGATCTAAGGTACAAAGGATTCTTGTAACAACTTCTTGCTGGCTACCCAGAATGTATACAGCAACATTAAAACTTTCACTGCCAGAAAATCCCTTATGTAACTGTGTGGAGTCACTCTAAATGGATGCTTCACCGAATCCAGTAAACTCTCAAGATTTGTAAAGTACAACAGATAGCAAAGCAGTTAATGTGGTAAGGGGAACATGTGTCCTCTATATTACCGGCAATAACAAGTGGATAAAATCTGATTAAAGAGCAAAATTTTTCACATTAAGATCTGTAAAGCATTTTTGTACTCAAGAAAAAATGATCAGAAGAAAATCCCTGAAAATCATCCTTTCGCTTGAGGTCTAGCATATTTTAGGTACTGGCACTATGTAAAAATTTTTAGCAATCTTAAACCATTTAAACTAGATTTTCATTAACTCTATAGCAAGTATTCTATGTAAGGCATTTTCCCTACCTTCAAGGTAAATTCATGTGTTTACTTTGCACTCAGTGATGTAACAGCAATGTAGTGCAGACATACCAAAGGCAGTTATAAGTCAAAGCCAGCTTGGACACGAGCACCCATCTGATCACAGACATCAGGAGCTTGGAGTAGGTGAATGTCTGTATAATTATGCAGCTTCTAAAACATGTTTTGGAACCACCAGTGAGCTACATGCTGTTAAAATATTACTAGTATCTGAAAAAAAAAATTAAATTTAAATTACCTAAGATGGTCAGTTGTGATCAGAAGCAGATCACAGACCTAACACCAGTGATGGAAAACATAGGCTTGAAAGTATTTAGGCAAGTTAGTTGTTTTCAGAATAACTACACCTGATCAAATTCACCCTCAGACACTTTAAGCATAGATTGAAACAATCTCAGAAACATCAAATAGAACTTGTAAACAGGTACAAACATAGTGCTTAGCATTAAAAACAGGGGAAGGAAAAGCCAGAAAGCTTACTTCTAATTACAGCACAAATACTATAGCAATTAATCAAACAATTTAAGTATCTAGAATATTTTAAGGGGATGAGTAAGCAGCAATGCAGATTGTTTTCTCTGTATAATGAGGTAACAGGCATTACAGACAGGCAAAAAAACACTAGCTATTTTTAATAAGAACTTTATGATATTGTCATAAACAGCTGGGGGAGACATGGTCTAGAAAAATCACTGTTATATGGCTGCTTAACTCGACTCAGAAAACAGTTATTGATGATTCACTGTCAAACTAGAGGGGCTTCCCAAATGACATTCCATAGAACAGCATATAATTCTGTATTTTGATTAATGATTTGGCTAAAGGAATAGAAAGCATATTTGTTAAATTTGCAGGCGACATGGTGCTGGAAAAGCTTGTGAGAACAAGTCAAGGATGTGATCAGAATTTAAAAATGTCCAGATAAAGTGCAGAAATGGTTTTGAATAAGTAGGATACAAGTCAATCAGTACAGTGCCAAAATTTTACAGTTAGGTAGGACTAATCGACCACAAAAAAACACAGTGGGTAAGTAAATGATTCAGGAACATCACAAGCTGGACATGACTCAACAGCATCAATGTGTTGCAACATCATATGGGAGATGTATAAACAGAAATCTTGCATGTAAGACACTTGAAGAAATTTTTCTGGTCTATTAACAGGAGTTGACTAGAGTACTTGTCCAGTTTCGGACGTTACTGAAGTAAACCAGTCTGAGGAAAGTAGTAGGAAAGATGATCAAGAACTTAGAAAACCCAATCTATGTGACAAGGTTTGAGGAACTGGGACTGCTTAGTGTAGACAAGAAAAAATTGAGGGAGATGAAGTAATTTTCTTAAAATGTGTACAAAGGATAAGGGAATATATCCTTCTCCACACCAATTTTGGCTAAGGAAAAAATAAGCATAAAGTTCAGCAATGCATATTTAAGTAAGGTTAATAGTAAAAACTTTCCAATAGTAGGATAATTAAGCACTGGAGCTGATTATCTTGGAGGTTGTGGACTTTCCACATTTTGAGACTTTGATTAAGAGGCTGCAGAATCAACCCTAATACATTTATGCTACACTGCAATCACAGTAACCGCAGCACACGCGTAAGCTTGGAGATTCTACATACTCCATAAAACTTTTTTCTACTTGATAAATGAGGAATGGTCAGTTTACAAGTCTGCAACACTTATGCAGATGAGGTACTCTGTTTCAATGGAGTTAAAGTTTGTGTTTACTTCAGCAGAAGCATGCCAGGGTCCAAATTCGGGAAAATTTAAGAGCATTGGTCATTGAAATGAAGTTTTCTTGGAATCTGCAATCAGGTTGCACAGGGAAAGTGGAGAGACATACTTTGTCCTCCTTCATTTATCTAAATAGACAGAACAATCTCTCTGCAAACAAAGAAATTCTCCTCTGCAAGGAAACTGAATATATGGCTAGATAAACAACAGTAACTATGGTGCTAACAAATACAACCACACAGGATGAAGGCACGACCGATCTACCAGAAGACCATTTCCTGTTCTTACGATATAATGTGGGTGATATGTTAATGGATAACCATGACTTGTATCCTCCCTCAACTAGGCCACACTTTGCAGCACTAGCTGCTGCTGAACTCTCTACAAGTGTATGTGAAGAGCCCACTCAGAGCCCACCTTTCCCAAGGAAGGTACAATTTCTCCACAGCCCTTCTTCCAGCTGTAGGCATGAGCGGCACCGGCTATGTAATAGCAGCAACCTTGCCCCACCACATACCACCACCTGTACAATATGTAAGACGACAGTGCTAACAGGGATGCAGCTGAACTGCTCCTCTCTCTGCCCACTCACGTCACTTATCCTATACATAAGATGGTGGTAACAAAAACAGGCTATACATAAATTAGGGTAACAATGGAAACTTTGGGCAACCTGGTCTAGTGGAGGGTGTCCCCCACCCACTGCGGAGAGGCGTGGGTGGGGATTGGAAGTAGATGATCTTTGAGGTCCCTTCCAACCCAAACCATTCTGTGATTCTACGAAGCTGCAAATGGAGTAGGACTGCGGAGTTTGTAATTACGCTAGTCATAATCTGGAACAACGTGGTATTTTTCTTCATTCTGTTGACAAGTTCTAGGCTGGTATTTACTGACAGACATAGTTACAGGTGAACAAAACTGGTGAAACTCCAACATAATGAAGAGCTATCCTGTCAGTATTCTACTCAGACTGTTTACAAGTAAACACATGTAAACAAGTAAATTTATATGTAAACACATATAAATCATGTTAGCATATAAAAATAATGTGTAAATACACATAATTAGCACTTTCATTGATGTGTGGTTGTACCATTCATACCTTAACAACTGCAACTAGAAAACCAAGTATAAAATGTAATTAGAATCTGTCAGAACTAACAATATTTTAAATTCTTAATTTTATGTTATTAATAAGATTTAAGACTATTAATAAATTAACAACTGAATTTAATTTTCACACTTTTTGCACTTCATTTGAGTCTAAGAATAAGCTAGGTTATTTTCATTAGTTAATTTCTAATCAGCTCCATGTTTTCACAAATTAGGCCAATTATTTTCAGTTAGCAGAAAATATTATTCTATATCTATTTCTTAATAAAATGCAGACATTAGGCCTAAATGAACCCAAGGAATTTCCATGTATGCAAATTAAGTATTATCTCTATGGTTACATGAGCTAATAGAGTGATGTTTTATATAAGGTATATGCACTAGAACATTAATCTACGCTTGAACAAACAAGCAAATCTGTGTCTTTATGACCAAACAAATGCTATCATTGAACACTGGCACCACAATCTGTTGTCATACATGACAAACACCAAGAGATTCAGAGATATCTGAGAAGCACAGTTGTTGATGGAGCCAACAACCTGCCGTGCACGCAGAGCTCTGAGGTGCCCAAAGTGCTCTCTCCAAGCCTTGCTTCTGAAGCTGCAGGAGTACAGCACATCACTGGCATCAGTTGATCATGCCACTAATCATCACACTCAATTTGCATTTAAAACTCTGCCACTGAACACCTTGGTGCACACAACTTACACTATGGAAACTCGTTGCCCTTCAAGTTGCCTATTGTCTACATTCAGACAATCTTCCCTAGTAAGGAGGAGCGCTTATCTACATGTTGCACATGGAGTATGAATTCGCTTTTCTGACTTGGAATGTGCAGGTCTGCTTCTCATTGCATGATCTCACTAATAAAAATCATGACTTGCCCTTGCCAGGTGGTTTCTTGGCATAGAAACCACAGACCTTGCCATTCCAATCACTTTGTTAATGAAGAACATTGGGATAATGTTATTAACTTGGAGTCTATATGCATTGTTTTGTGCAGTTTTCAGAATCAGTGTTTTAAAACTAGTTGTTAAATTTGCAGGATGACATAAATATCAGTAGGGTTCAAAGGAATGAAATATCTACTGCTATTAAAAACCAATAGGCCTCCCAGTGGGAGTTAAATGTCAGGTATTTGACAGAAACTAGGTAGCTGCCAGATTCTCCAAAAACACCTTGTGCTCTTCCATATCTCTGAAAATGCCCCTGCCCTCCCATTACTACCACTAGGCTTCCTAATAGCCCTAATTGCCCCAGAAATGTATTTGAAAACAAATTCTAAGCATTTATTTGTAAAATAAAGGATTTTTATTTGACTTTTTGCAAAATTTCCCCTGGCAATTTAACATTAATTAAAATCTGTTGCGCCATATGGTGACTCTTCTTTTTCTTAACAAACATTATGACTTTTATATTTTCTACCATGATTTTTCCCATTTTTGCCATAACAAACAACAAAGCTTAGAGAGCTCACAGCACACAGACGTCATTGGTTCAAATACTAAGGCAGCCATGCAGACAGACCAAAAAGAACCACAATGGAAAAATATTTTTAAAGCATTTTAGGCAAGTGAGCCTCATATCATTAAATATGCCCTGTAACAAAACAGACCTTCACATTCACAAACAGAGCAGAGTCACAAACAGCATGGGTCCTGGCACTCACCTTTTACTAAGCTGTAAAGAACTTGCCTTTATATTTACATTACGGAATTGCAAATTAATCACACACTTTTGAAGCTGTACTATAACTGAGCAAAAAATATCATGCATTGATTCCAGGTTAGAACTAGATGGAGAGAGAAACAATCATGCCGAAGCTTCTAGTGAAGAGCTGGCGCAAAGGAAGAGTTTACACTTGTGGAAGCACAGCACTGCGTGTGAGTGTGGCTTGCACTGAAAGATATTTAAAGAACAGCTCCTTAAGCAGAAATCATTGCTTTCCATCTATCTATGCATACATCTTCCTTGTGTCTCCACTGCACTGACTGCTGCTTTGCCAGCCTTCTTACTGACCGGTGCCAAGTGACTTAGCCCCCTGCTAGGGAAAGAGGTAAAAGCTGGATCTACCTGGCTTTACTGGATCTGCCAGATCCTGCCAAGAACGTGGCATCAGTAAGCCATTGCATCAAAAAATTGCTAAATGAATGCACCTGCTTTTGATGCATTAAGAAAAATGCCTATTCCAACGCACTACAAAATCTCACATCTAGCATTTGAATTTTCCCAAATTCTACCAATGTTTCTCCCTCACCCACAAATAATATGGCATGAATAAACATTACTGAATTAAAAATCCTTCCACTATAAGCGTACCTTTTCCTACTCTATAGGAAAAAAATTAAATCATGATGCATACACTTAGATTTAGTAAAAATAGATATTGCTACATACTGGCATTGACAAATTTACCCCAACCTCTCCCTGAGAAAAACAAGAGAGCCATGTACTTAACAACAACAAAAGAGAAATTTTCACGTGCTCTATAAACATTCAGCTACTACAGAAAACTTGCACACTGAGCAAAGAATAATCTGGATCTACTGTAGCCACAGTGAAAAAGTACACCTTCTGGATTCCTAAAAGCTTGACTCTAATAAATCTCTGAGCAAGAAACAGCAAAGGCACCAAGGCTCCAAGTTTAAACAGGACTTGCTTTTTCTCTTCCAGACCTAAACTTTCTTCTAAATTGAGCAGATAGCCAGCCAGATATTTACATGTGAAAAATCTGTACGCATATTTTGTATTTTAAGTGAAACCACAATAACTCAAATCTGACATTTTCACCTATATAAGCGCACTCATCTTTTGTATTACACAGTGGAGTTTTACAGTAAGACGTGTCTAACATGTATGGACAATCCTAAAGAAGTATTTTAAGCTCATCAGCTCTTAATTGAGGTTTTCAAAGATGCTTAAGGGATTTAGACAAAAAAACCAAATTTCTTATTTCCTTTTATCGTCCATACATGGCTAAACTCCTAGGCTGTTCAAAAATCTCAGTGAGCTGGATGCATACTCATTTGATGTAAGAGAACTGTCACTTTCGCTATCTATCAAAAAGATAAAACTCTCAAGCTTAAGTGAAAAAAATAATTGGCTAGATTTTGCTTGTGCCAATTTCACAATCTCATATTCTGCAAAACCCCATTTTTTTAGCTGAATAGGAACACTTCAAAAAGGCATATTTAGCCAGCTGAAATGAGAACTGTGATGATACAAACGTGCTGGTTTCAGGAATAAGAAATCTATTTTGCATTGCTCTAGTACTGGAACACGCTTAAGGTTGAATTGCTCTAGTCAATCAAAAGCATCATAAAGTTTTGTGTAGTTTAATAGTAAAGCTTGGGAGCTCAGAGCCAAGAAATTATACAATCTAGCAAATTCCAGGCACTGGATGTTTTCTGTGCCACTGAATATAGATACACTGGGTGGAACAGAAATTTGCAATGAAATTGAAGCAGCTGTTCTTTTTAGTTTAAGAGAGAGAACAGAAAGTTTAGTTTAAGAGGAGGAGAGCAGAAAAAAGGTGTATCCAAGATGATGAAGGTGTCTCTTGCAGGATTTAGCAGGCCTATTGCACCAGTTTACGAGGTCAGAATTTTGCACATACAGGCTATTGCCAGACTTTTTTCTGTATGACAAGGGTTGAAAAATACTACCAAGCCAGGACAAGAGTCTTCTGATACTTTCTGCAAATCGTAACAGATCACGGTTGCTCTTCATACGCAGAGAACAAGGTAGGGCCTGGCACAAACACATTACTAAAATTCAGGTTAGTTACAACTGCAGCCTGTGCACCCATCTCGCTCTGCGGTGCTAAACTTTTTCAGCGCTGCAGGCAGGCAGCGCAAGCAGCCCTCTTCCAGCTGCAGCCGCGGTGGGGAAGGGTTGTGCGAATAGGTCACAGCCAACCCCAGGATGGGAGACGATTCCCTGAGATGCGACCCCTCTCCTTCCACGCGAGGAGGCAAAACTCACGGCAATCTAAGAGACTCCGTGTGCCAGAGCCAGGGTTGGCCGTATTCCGGCTCCGGGACACTCCGATTTTTAATTTTTTATTTTTTTTTGCTACGCTTACTATTAGGTTTTGCTTTTTTATTTTTTTTTGTAATTGCTGCAGTGGAAGCCGCCAGCCCCTGGCGGGGCTGTGGGGTCGGGGGAACAGTGATCCCCTGGGACCCCGGCAGGGCTCCGCCCGGTGGCCGCGGGGCTCCCCGCGTTCCCCGGATGCCGCGCGCTCCCTCTGCGGACGGACGGACGGAGGGAGGGAAGGAGGGAAAGAGGGAGGAGAGAAGGAAAGAGGGAGGG